>JAOEGS010000409.1:36166-59437 GCA_025447755.1 Corythornis vintsioides | reverse complement strand
GCAATAAGGTCTCCTCTCAGTCTCCTCCAGACTAAACAAACCCAGTTCCCTCAGCCACTCTTCACAGGCCAGGCTTTTCAGCCCTTTCACCAGCTTCATTGCCCTTCTCTGCACCTGCTCCAGCACCTCAGTGTCCTTCTTGTGCTGTGGTGACCAAAACTGGACGCAGTACTCAAGGTGCGGTCTCACCAGTGCCGAGTACAGGGGCATGATCACCTCCCTACTGCTGCTGGTCACTCCGTTTCTGATCCAGGCCAGGATGCTCTTGGCCCTCTTTGCTACCTGGGCACACTGCTGGCTCATGTTCAGCCTCTTGGCTACCTGGGCACACTGCTTGCTCATGTTCAGCTGGCTATCGACCAATACTCCCAGGTCCCTTTCCACCAGGCAGGTCTCCAGCCACTCCTCCCCAAGCCTGTAGCGTTGCTGGGGGTTGTTGTGACCAAAGTGCATGACCTGGCACCTGGCTTTGTTAAACCTCATCCAAATGACTCAGCCCATCGCTCCAGCCTGTCCAGATCCCGCTGCAGAGCCTTCCTACCCTCCAGCAGATGGACACTTGTGCTTCATTTTGTGTCACCTGCAAATTGACTGAGGGTACATTCGATTCCCTCATCCAGGTAATTGATGAAGATATTAAACAAGACACAGGTCCCAAAACTGAGCCCTGAGGGACACCACTTGTGACTGATCACCAACTCCATTCACCACCACCCTTGGGCTTAGCCACCCAGCCAGTTTCTAACCCAGCGAGCAGTCCTCCTATCTATGCCATGAGCTGCCAGCTTCTCCAGCAGAATGCTGTGGGAAATGGTGTCAAATGCCTTACTGAAGTCCAGGTAGACAACATCCACCGCCTTGCCCTCATCCACTAGGTGACTCACCTGATCATGGAAGGAGATCAGGCTGGTTAAACAGGACTTGGCCTTCATTAACCCATGTTGGCTGGGCCCGATACCCCTGTTGTCCTGCACTTGCCGTGTGATCACCCCCAAGATGAACTGTTCCATAACCTTTCCCGGGACCGAGGTCAGGCTGACAGGTCTGTAGTTCCCTGGATCATCCTTCCTGCCCTTCTTATAGATGGGTGTCACACTGGCAAGTCTCCAGTCTTCCAGGACCTCCCCAATTGACCAGGACTGCTGATAAATGATGGAGAGAGGCTTGGCAAGTTCCTCTGCCAGTTCCATCAGCACTCTCAAGTGGATCCCATCTGGCCCTATAGACTTGTGGGTTTCCAGTTGGCTTAGAAGATCATTGACTACCACTTCCTGGATTATGAGGGGATTATTCTGGTCTCTAAGTTGTTTAACAGGGCAGACAGAGAGCAGAGAAGAGAGGAAAAACCACACTCTGAACTCAGACAGAAAATTTATTGTGTTACATCAGTAGGCTCATGGCAGTTTGGAGCAGATTTGGAAGAACTTCTCCAAATTGCAACCTGTACTGCTGATGTGAAGGAATGGGACATCATCTCCAGGCAGCTGGCACTGGATATGGAAGAGGAAAGAGAAGACATGTATCCTATATGGAAAGAAAATGGAAGGAGCAAGAAAGAAAACAGCTTGGTCCATGCAAGGAGACTGAGCAAGCTGAAGTGGGCAAAGCTAGCATGGAGATGTGGAAAAGGAGGTGGGAGGAGAAGGACTGATCCAGATGAGCAAGGAAGACTTGTTCCAGTTGGCCCCTGAGTTGGTTGGGAGGGAAAAGGAATGAAAGGAGAAGGATGAGAGGTTTTGCCCCCCGGGGCTGGGGGAGTGGGAAGGCTCTGGAGGGAGGTGGTTAATAGACCGCACTCGGCTGCTTCACCAGGAATGGCAGTGACACCTGATTGGGAACTTGGGGAGAGAGTTGGCGGCTTATTAAAGCAGCCGGACCCCGGCTGAACCCCACGACTACACGCTAGGATTGCTGTGTGCCCCTTGATAACTCACAGCTGCTGATAAAGTCCACTGGTAATGGCTTTTTGCTAATGAGAAAAGTGCCGCTGATTATGACAAATAGCCTTGGACCAACAGGCTAAGCTGCTACATAGGCTCCCAATTGTCAGTCTGGGTGATTTTTGCATTTCATTATTTCTTTCCTGACGTCCTGGCTCCTTCTATCTTTAACGTACTCCCAGAGCCGTGTGTCACAATTTTAATAACACTTCTTTATCTCAATTTTTCCCCCCTCTCTCCATGGGAGCTGGAAACAAAAGGCTGTTACAGAAATAATGTTTAATCTCGCTCGTGTGCTACAGCAAAAGAAACCCCACAGCTATTGTTCAAGAATTAAAAAGGCGTAAATAGGGCACACAGAGCCCACTTGACCCTTAAAGACAGACTTTAAAAAATGCCTATTATTACTATTATTTAGAGCTCTTTCATGTAACAGCCTGGCATGTTCTCTTATCCTCTGATAAAGGTACTGCGTGTATCTAAGCACTGAGAGTGAAACCTGGGTGGACATTGACCCTGTCTCCCTGTTTTGAATGCCTTCTAATAATAGAAATATTAATTTAAAAGGAAGAATAGGGGGTGGAAAAAAAATCAAGGATTCAGAATAAATCTTCTATTTTCTTTGCAATTGGTTACAAATCATCTCCTATCATTAAAAATATGAGAGTTGAAGATTAGTAAGTGGGTACAGAAGAACCAAGGCCAAAGCATGCCCTTTGACTTGGTGAAAAAATCATGCTTTTCTGCCCTTGAGCTCACAAAACAGTAGTAAACAGCTGAAGTTCACTCGATTCTTTCCTCCTCCTACATTGTTAGGATTTGCCAAAGATCTTTGCTTTTGAGGCTATGATGCTGCCTCTGATCCTTGACTTGCAAAAAGGATTGATCACACCACAGGTTCTCCGTGTTCCTGCAGAGCTACACTGCCCGCCCATGCTGCCAATGACCTGGTGTCCTGCGAGAGAGAAAGGGATGAACTACAGCCTGAAGGAGCATCTTGCAGTGGTTGTGGGGAAAGTAGTTACATGAGTTGTGTTGGACGCAGCACTTGAGCAGTTGCATTTTCGACCCACAGTAGTGTACTAGTAAATGCAAAACCAAGGAGATACAAAAATGTTCCTGTGACCAGAATTAAAGATCTGTGGCAGACGAAGCAAGGGCATAAGAGCTTTCCCCATACCCATTAACTAATCAGGCAGAAGGAAATTTTAAAAGACTGGATGTTCAAGGGAGTGTGAAAATGAATGAGGAGCTTAATCAAGAGTTCAGAGCATAGGATTCCACTGTATGTCTTCATGTCTATCACTTGAATTTCGCTTTGTCTGCAATTTAATAAATTGCAGCACCAGAATAACATTTTTTTAACCAGTGTTAAAGATACAGCACATTAGTGACATGAAAATCATTCCTATTGGAAAAGGAAATTGACCTTAAGTCTCTCTTAGTTCTTCTATGATATGTAACACATAACTAAAGGATTCTTGCTTTTTTTTTTTTTTAAGCATCTTGAGAAATTTTGGACTTTCTCAGTAAGCTTTGTCAACCCAAACCAAAGGTGAGGAGTGATGAATCTTCAGTTAGGTTCTCCCTTTACTATTCTCTCTTTAGGTTTTTCTGGGAAAACTTATGAATCACAAGAAGTTTTAAAAATGCACAAGAAAATGATAGGACTTGTTTGAAGTTTCTTTACTTGAAAACTCCCTTGTCAACATCCTAGTTTCACTGTTGTCTGTTAAGTATAACTTGAAAAAAACCCTCCACATTTAAAATATGAATTTTTGGTACCATATACTTAAAAAATAATATTATTTTCTAGAAAATTAAATGCTTTCAAACTTTATGACAGAGCTCACTCTCATACTGTACATCTTGATTATTTGAACATGATTATTATAAAGAAGTTTGCAAGCTAGTTTTATTTGATTTACCACAATTTCTGCTACTCCTTAAGAATAGTCTTTGTGGTATTAATTTTTTTTCATGAGATGGAAGTTTACTGGATAAAACTAACACAGTTCACATAACTAGTGTCAACTGTGAGCACTGGTGCAAGATCAGAGCCAGAAAATTAATGCACAATCAATTGTAAAATCACTCAGAGCAACAGCCACATAATAATCACTCCTTTTGAGAAGGAAACCTTTGTGAAATCTTGCTGTCCCTTCAAGATCCATTTTGGTTTGCTTTTTCTGAAAGCCCTCTGAAAGTCATCTGCCATCTTGGATTTTCTAATACACTTTGCTGATTTTGAGTTTTACTGGACATTATTTCACCAACACTGAATTTTCATGTCTTAAAACTAAAAGTAACAGCCAGGCTCTGTCAACTAATTTCAGTATACTCCCTCACATAATGCCACTGGTTTCAAGTTACTTACCTGAAGACTGGTCCTATTACATTGAATATAAAAGACCTGTGTTTAAAAAATCCCCACTGATGTCCTTCAATCAGCCTTCAGCCTGCAATTCTCCCTCTAAAATGTGGCCTTCCTTCATCTTTTACAAATGCCTGGAAAATAGCATGGATGCCACTGTAAGAGAAAAAAACCCAGCCACAACAGAAGTCACATTTACGAAGTTTCTGTCAGCTAATGAGATTTTAACATTTCAGTCAACATCTGGATTGTGAGACAAATTTTGTTACTGTTAATTTAGAAAGTTTCAACCATGCCTGAGGAGCAGTAAAAATCCCACCAGCAGCTAGAAATTTTATAGCACACTAAGATTTTTCTACTTTTTAACTATATATATATATATATTTATATATTTTTTTACACTCCATTTATTTGTGGATATTTTCTTGGGTTGACAGATTTTTGTGTTTTATAAGGTATTTATTCTTTCCTCTTCAGAGAAAGCATTTCCAAAAATTCCAGTTTGTCTGCTATAAAAGTGAGAATATTGTTTTAAGGAAATATTTATATGTTTAGCTCTATTGACCATTTATACCATTATTTAAAAGGGTCACAGAAAAGGGCAGTGGTTATTAAAACAGAGGGAGCGAGCAAAAGCAGGAGAGAGAGAGAGGGAGCAAGAGGTAAGAAACTCATAATGGGATTTTTCATGTGGAACGATCATTTTATCTAATATGTCTGAAAATGTAATCCATTACTACTAATTACCATGCTGGCATTGAAATACAGGATCACACTTCCTCCAGATCCAGATAGAGGCCCAAATCTCTCCGCTCATTGTTCTTTCCATCCTACCTCGCCTCCCTCCCTTTCTGCTTCTCAAGAAGAAATTCAGCCTTTCGGACATTAGTGAAGAAGGGCCTGAGGTCTCCCTATCGTCCTAAAGCAGAAGCTAAACAATATTAGCCAATCATTTTTGATAGATGAAGCATGGAAATTAGTTCCAGAGTTTAACTGATAACTGAAACCACACAGTTACATTCCATTATGGCAGCCTTAATTGATGAGCTCATTAAGCCCATTATTAGAGAAATTGATTTCAAATAGGCACTTAAAACTGGCTGGTAAAAGAAAAAGGTGAAGAGATACCATACAATGTGAAGAAAGTAACTAAAATACATAATGAAGCAAGTAATTTTATAGGTTTGTTTAATGAAAGCCTCAAGAGCATATTAGTTGCTGTGTGGATTTTAAACACTCATTTTATGTACTAATAAAGCTCACGTCCATTATGGGAGTTCTGAATGCCTCCAATCTTTAATGCAGCTCTGCTACTAATTAATTAATTAACCCCAGCTGAAGCAATCAATTAGTCATGCAGAATCGACACTTTAAAGGTCTGCCAGGTAGCACTGGGTACCACCACAGAACTGTGGAAGCAAAGTTTCTTTTTTAATTAATTTTATTTTCCTTTCAGCATAACAGAAAAGAAAAAAATAACAGGACTAAAATTTAAAAGCTGCATTAGCAACATAGTAAAAATGAATGATTAACACTCTGCTCTTAGATTATTTTAGAGGATAAAGCAGTGGATAGTGCTAGCAATTTTAGAGATTAATTAGGATCAGAGATGCACAACCTAGCTAGTTAATTTTTGATATGTTCATCTCAAACAGCCACTGATGCTCAGATTATGCGCAGACTGCTGGAGGTTTCTGGCCAGCTGCATGGAAGTCTGTTTTCATGCCTGGGGTCTGACAAAGGAAGCATGTGCAGTAAAGTTAGTATTAATAAATCCTTCAGAAACAAATCTTTAATTTATAGTACTTATTTGGGAAAACGCAAACAGTATAAACCCTTTGGTATTAACCCTTCTTGTGTCTTTTGATTTCAACCTTTTACCTTCTCTTGCATGTTAAAATGTGGAGCCTTTATCCAAAGGGCACCATATAAATGGCCCTTCATTAAAAAAGTTCATCAGCCATGACCAATTAACCTCAGCTGCTAAGTGAGATTGCTGTCTACGTGAGCTTAACTGTGGATGAGCTGCTTTGCTGAAAGACTGAACTGAGGAGCCTTCCACAGGGCTGGATTTGGAGGAAATACACAGGAGATTTCACTGAGGAGAGCATTAATAAGTGAAGGAAGTCAGATTGTATTTCTTCTTTGAAGGGTCTATTATTGTTATTACGATGGTTGTTGGTATTTGCAGTAGTATTAATCTTTATAAACCATCGAGTATGGTCAGCCTGCTGGTAGAGTGCTGAGGACTCTTAGAAGGTCTCTTGGTGATGTTGGAATCCTCAGAATAACAGAATGAACAAAGTTCATTCTTGATAAATGCAGGAATGTATATGTTTTGGTTGGGGTTTTTTTTTGCTTTGGCCTGGGGACTCTATTTGATTATTATTTTCAAGATGGATCCAAAAAGGGTCTGATAAAAGACTAAGAGAACTTAGAGTGTCCATGTCCAACACCACGAACTACTACTTTTCTTACTTTAAAAAAAAAGTATCTTCACTACTGGATCTCTTTTTATTCTTGCCACTTTCATTTAGCATGAGTCCTTCTGAGGTTGCATTTTAAGGTGCCCATGCTCTCCCTGTGCCTTGCACACGGAATTTACAGGTCCTGTCCAAGAGTTTCACTGATGATGTCTAAACTGTTATGCAGTGCAACATCTAAACATGCATATGCAAGTCCTTTATTGTCTCTTGGGCTTCATTCATAGACTTGGCACATATGGTAAAAATTTGCTGGTGACACAAAGCTGGGAAAGCTATTCATATGGAGAAGGTCTGGAATATCTTAGAAAGCTCTTCATGATTTATCTGAAATGCAATGTTGTGCTACAAAGTCAAGATTTTCTGATGGAATCAAGGCAGGAGGAAAAAGAACATGAAGGGAAATTAGTCACAGCATGACTGACAGTGTGAGTGCCCATGCCAGCTCTTACAATTTGCTGATCAAAGAAAATATGATTTTAAACTTTATCAGATAACTTATTTTTAAGCAGAACTAAGGAAATCCTGGATGTATGGACCCAGCACCAGACTTCACACTAAAAAAGGAATATAATAGCAAAAACTAGGAAAGATGAGTTTACACTTAACTGAGGAAAAGTTTATAATTTATCTTGGGAAATGGAAGCCTTTCTTTTAAAAAGAGCTTTGCTTGCTTAGCCTAGCAAAATGAAGGCTGATATGTGATATAGTTCTCCCTATAAATATATCAAAGGAGCATCTTCTCCAGCGAGTAGAAAATCTATTTAAGCTAAAGTGTAAAGTTAGCAAAACAGCAGCACATGAATAATAATATTCAAATAATAAAATTCAAATTGGCTATAAATAAATTTAGACTGAAAATAGAAGAAATTTACCATCAGAGGCAGAGGATTTGGGAATAACCCTCAAGTGGGAAAAGGGAATCTAAAGGATTTCAGAAGGAACATTTATTTATGATAGCTTATGATAAAGGCTGTATTACCTGGTTGACTTTGATATGACTCAGAGAGGATCCCCTTTCACTGCTGTCAGGGCTAAGTTTGCTGCATGCAGCGTCCAGGTGAGGTGTTTGTCATTCTCATTGGGATGTGCATACCTTGAAAAACGTGATCCGAAGGGATCTGCTTCAGTTGTTTAGAGCATTATGAGACCCTTCTGTGACTGCAAACAGAAGTGTAGGCTTTTTTTTTTGCCCCTGCTGCCCTTATGTCTTTTCCAGTCCAACTGGAGAATCAGTCCCATTCCCATTCTGAATTTATAGTGATGAATCGCTGCAGAACTTAGCCTCTTTGGCCGTATGAGGAAGGCAAGATATTGCCCTTCCTCCTCTCTTGAGTGACAGAAGGGACGTGCAACATTTATAATGCTGATAAACAATGCAAGGAATACAACTGAGATCAAATATGGATATGCTTAAGACCGATTCACACATATTCATCAGGGAGAGATTTCATCCTACAGTCCAAATGACCTGCCATCTCTGTTAGCATGGCAGGGCCAGTGGCGATGAAGAACATCAAGCTGAACTGTGTCTGTCTTCTGTGTCACTAGCAAAATAATCAGTGATTAGTCTGTATCATCTTCTTTACTGAGATAACTGAGCATGAAAAAGAGCTAAAAGCACAGGTTTGAATTCCATAGTGGAGTAACCCGCCCTGAAGTTAGAGAGGTCGTACTTTGATTTGTACATTTTTTTAGTTTGGCCTGGAGAGTAATGGAGGGCAGATAAATTCCAAGTCATTTACTTCTCAAAACAGAACTACATGTAGTATAAGGAAATATTTTGGGTTCTTAATTTTTCTGTATTCACTTGGTAGACCAGGGTTTTACCATCAACTTTGACTTTTTTTCAGTTGGTGCTTTAGTGTCCTCATTTCTCTTTCTGTAGTTTCAATTCAAGTGATTTCCCACGGTTCAAGTTCCTTTGGGACCAGGCTTGAAAGTATGAACAATACAAAATGAGATAAGAGTATGAGCTACTGTGTAGCTTCTACCCCATAAATGGCTGAACAAAGTTGGGTATGGCACATAGGAGGCTGGAGTCTGTGATCATAAAAACACTGCAATTTGAATGACAGCAGCAATCTGATTATTGCAGTGATATGATCAAATAGATAAACACATAAGCTCAAACAGGTTGGATGTTGCAAATGTCAAAATACAGGATAAAGATGTTAGTACATATAAAAAATTAAGTACTATTAACTGAAAATAATAACTCTATAATTTTTGAAAGGTCCTGAAGAACAGTAGAGGTGCCTGAGGACTGGAGGAAGGCCAATGTTGTCCCAATCTTCAAAAAGGGCAAAAAAGGAGGACCCGGGTAACTACAGGCCAGTTAGCCTCACCTCCATCCCTGGAAAGGTGATGGAACAACAAGATGCTGAAGGGAGTGGAGCATCTCCCTGCTGAGGAAAGGCTGAGAGAGCTGGGGCTCTATAGCCTGGAGAAGAGGAGACTGAGGGGGGAGCTCAGCAGTGTCTGTCAATATCTTAAGGGTGAGTGTAGGGAGGATGGAGCCAGACTCTGCTCAGTGTCATCAGTGACTTGACAAGAGGCAATGGGAGTCAGTTGGAGCACAAGAGGTTCAGGGTCAACACAAGGAGAAACTTGTTCCCAGTGAGGGTGCCAGAGCCTGGCAGGGGCTGCCCAGGGAGGTTGTGGAGTCTCCTGCTCTGGAGACATTCCAGACCTGCCTGGATCTGTTCCTGGATGACTTGATCTAGGTGCCCCTGCTCTGGCAGGGGGGTTGGACTAGATGATCTTCTAGCTCCCTTCCAACCCCTAATATCTTTGATTCTGTGAAGAAATCACCACTCAGTCACATAACAACCGGAGAACATCTTCAAAGAAGGACCAGGCAGTTCCCATACAATCCCAGAGCAGTCTTCAACATGTAACAGCCTAAGAAAACACATTCAGGATGTGCATGTTCCCAAAGGCAATTACAAATCCAAGGTATCTGCATTGAACCAGTTCTCAGCTGATGAGGATTGTGCAGACTGGAAGCAGGTTGCCTGCACAACATCTGCACTGAAGGTTGCCTGCACAACATCTGCACTGACTTTATCCTACCCTACTGCAAAGCTGCAGCTAGCTGTGCTACAATTTCCAGCTTTATTTCTCAGAACTCCAAGTAAAAATATCATCACTTTACTCCTTTATCTCATTTTGCATTTGACAAAGTAATTATTTTTACTTTGTAGCAATCTGTTTTCCTCACTGTTGGTATGAAAACTATTGTTTTGCTAAGGTGTGCCTTTTTTCACTTTGTGAATATGTCTCAACATTGAAAAAGAATGTATTTAAAATTTAGACTGTTGAGACCAGAATGAACATCAAGTAACAAATTAGGGAAGGGATAATGAAGTTCAAGTGAGTATTACAGCCATAAGGACATTGTTAGAATAAAGGTGGGCATTATTTCACTTTGCACTGAAATAATGTAGGAGTACTCACACTACAAGTGAAAACTTCTCAGAGCAGAAGGGAAACTGATCAGCTGATGGATGCTAAGTCTGAAACCACTACAACAGAAATTAGCATATGCCTATGTTCCAGGATTAAATGAATATAAATAACTATTAGTTCAAGTCTTGAAGGCACTAAGGGAGAAACAGAAGAAAAAGTGAAGGCTGTAAATTAAAAAAAAAAAAAAAAAAAAAAAAAGGGAAAAATGAACATAAAAGCACAGATTTAAAAAGAAAAAAAACAGCAGCATAATGCCAAACATAGGACAAACATCACCAAATCTTATCAGTAACTGATTAGTGCCTGATTCATTCAAATCCTTCATCTGTGAGAAACCACTAGGGATATGAATCCAAGCAGATTAGAAACAGTTGGAATATTAGCTTGACTACATCAGAACAAAACCTCTAGACATCACTCTGGTAAACATGCTTTTTATACCAGGTCTGAGTGTGAGCTGCCTGCTTGTACAGTGCAGAGAATGAAGCCTAAGACAATCATGTTTCTGATTTCATGCAAGTTTTAGGCTTGTGTAATTCCAATGACTGATTCAGAGTACACAGGCAGAATAATTGCTGTTTGAAAAATAAGAGAAAATGACATCTCCTCTGTTAAATTGGTCTTCATTCATCATTTCACTCCTTACCTTTGATACCAGATGTTCAATAGTAGTTTTCCTTCATCAGCTGAATTCAAAGTACAAATGGATCCAATTTTTTTTTTTTTTTTTTAAGATACACAGGACTTCATCCAGTGTTGACCACTGTCTCACCAACAGAGCTCTCCATCCTCAGCCGTTTGTCCATGACTCTGTTGTGAACTTCTTCAGGCCATGGAGGAGCTATGTCAACACGACATAGCTAATCACCATTTAGATATAGAATTCAGTCCAAAATTAAAGGAAAAAAAACCAACAAAACAATCTGTTCTGAGTCAGCAAAACCCTATTCTGGCCCAGGAGAGACTCCTTATGTGCATCCAAGAAGCACACATGAACTATGTCCCTCAAAGAGGCTGGAGACCTGCTCCCTGCATTAGCCATGCTCAAGCTTTCTCCTCTCTCGCCAGGTAGAATCTCTTTATTCTCTGTCTTGATACCAAATTGCAGTTTCTGGTGTATTAATCATTAAACACAATTGAGTTTTTGGCTGAGGGTCAGGACAAGGAAAACAAGGCTCAGTCTTGAGACAAACAAGCTTCTTGAAATAAGAGTTACCTTTAAACATGAATATTTCAAATAATAGAAAAAGTAGATTAAACACTAGGAATGTTGAACTTTATATTTTCTTACTATGACCCAGCTGTGGTAGGCTTTGCAGTACAGCTTGTCTTTGTCTCATCTTATACTCTCACACTTTCCAAGGGGTATTGCATTAGATGATTGTTATAGGTCTCTTCCAACTGAACTACTACTCCTCTCCTCTCCAATTTCATCCAGTCCCAACTTGGCACACAAAAAAATAAGAAAGTAGGCTACTATGTGTGATAAGTTGAACCTAGCTGGTCAACAGGTATCCACCAAAGTCAATCTATTATTCTTCCTACAAAGGGCTCATGGTTGAGATATAAGGATAGGGAAATCACTCAAGGATCACTGTCACTCACAAAACAAATTAAATGTGGGGAAAATTAATTTAGTCCTTCTCTGCTCACAAAAAAAAAAAAGCTCCAGTTGGGTGTTAGTAGTGAGCCTGGTTTTATTCCTTTCCTCCTTCAAATCTAGTTTAAAGCTCTTCCATTGAGTTCAATGACTGGGGATTTTTACAAAGACATGATTCATACATCCTGACATTCTTGGGTCCAGCAGGGTAGCTGCAAGAAATGGAGCTGCAGTGTTTCTATGGAATTCTGCTATGGAATTCATTCCCTCTGAAGCTGCTGAGAGCAATTCCTCAGCATGAGGAGTAATAAACCAGTTCTATCCATGCTCTGCAAAAATAGACACTCTTGATCTGATTTTCTGTTGCCCTATAGCTGTGTATCTCCCCAAGCTTACAGCTGCATGTGATAGAAAACCAAAGCAGGGAGTTCATAAGCTTAATAACCACTTTACTTTCACAAATATTTTCTGCTACAAGATGCTGAACAATTCAAAAATGTTCCAGTATTTATATTGCATCCCAGATTTAATAACTGTTGTCATTTTCTGCCTTCATTGTTTTAATAGTCAATTCAATTGAAAATAGGCCCATTAAAAGTATTCATTTGTAAAATATTGCACTATAGCTATTTTTTTTTATTTAGCAGTTCTGAAAACACCTACCAAGTGATTGCCATTTAAAACCCACTTAAAGGCCAATTTACACAACATTTGTGCTTGTGTAAATAAGGTTTGCTGTTATGCTAATGTGCAATTGCACCACTTGTGCTGTTTTGATGGATAATTCACAATTTTAAATTGTGCTATATGACAGAAGAATTCAAGGATGTTTTAATCACAGCTTTCGTTAGCATTAATCAGATGTAAAAGCACATACTGTTTTGTCTTGCTGCCGAGAAGCCGGCGGTGCAGAGACAAATGACTGAAAGGAGATTTAGTTTTTCTACCTCAGATTTCCAATTAAACTGTGGGTGTTTAGTTAATACTCTCAACTGGAAATTTCACGATCGAGACAATACACAGGAAGATCCATAACACTGCTTGCAAAAAAAACCAAACCCAAATAACACTAAAAACTAACCACCACAAATTTGCTAACAATAGTGATTTTATTTCAAATAACTGTAATTTTTTCCTCTGGGCATTGCTGCAGATTATGCATTTTTGTTCATGATTTTTTAATGAAGGACTAATTTACCTATTGTCCAAGTGTATTATAGACTGTGAGTATGATTATTTAATTCAGCACAAAATCCACCATGTCAAGATTAATTCATATTTACTAAATGTTTATAAATTAGGCAGCTAAATCTTCATGGATGAATGCCAACATGTACAAAGACTTATTTATTTTCTTTATAGAAATTTCTGTAAGTGCTTATAGCCATACTGGGGAGCTATAAAGAACTGATAGTAACAATATATTTACAAATCATCTGCTTAAACCGTATAAAATCTATAAAGCAGGATTTTTTAATTTTTTTTTTTCACTGTAAGGTTTATACAGTGGTTAGCAAAACAGGATCTAGTGCATGACAGCAGTAGCTATGGGCTACTGCAATACAACTAAATATTAATAATGTGTATACATTTGAGTACAATCATATAAAAGCTGGAATAAATATAGTCATAATATTCCTCTGCTCCCACTCATTGGATAGGCAATCTGCATTTTGTTTCCTCTTCAGAAATTCTCTTCACAACGTGTTTAACCCAATCTTTGGACTGGGCTGAATATGAAAATGTGCTCTAAGGGATCTTGTCCCATCAGACTCCATTCAAAGACTCCTACAAACCCAGTAAGCATTTACATTTGCATTTCATTGACTGCCATAACACCTTACAATCACTGTGTATTTAACCATTTAAATGTAATGCAGTTATAACAAACACTTTTGAAAGTATTTGATAGGCTTTTTATTTAGCTCTCCTTACTCCAATAATCCTTCACTAATCCCTACCTTTGTTTTGTTGATCTCCTTGCTTTTATAGGTGCTGATCTGATTCCATCATCTCTTCTCAAACCGTCTTCATTCCTCCAGAAAATGCTGCCACATGCCAGCATTCAGATGAGCCAGCTCTCCGGGTTTCAGGAGCATATCCTTGCCCTATTTTGGGCTCTAAATATGTTGATCTATGTGGCTTTAAAGCACTCATTGCATCATTTCACTGTGATGATTATACCATGCAAACCACTTTAGTATCCAAGATGTACCTCCTTGCCAAGATCTGTCCCTACCATGTACCTACCAACAAGAAGTAGAAGCATCATGCCCTCCTACCACTATATTTTTTTCCTATCTAACACAGTGCAGGGTCCAAACATACTGCACCAAGTGTTTTCAGAGTAACTTGATGAGTGGGAAACAAACTGGGAGCCACAAAACCCACCCACAGTGTAGCCCTGTGAATTTTGGGAGCTGCACTATCACATGCCTAATGCATACAATGCTGCAATTTATCCTAACATGAAGTTTAGGCAAAATGACTTTTATTGCTGTTACATTTAGGCTCAAGAACATGTTGCAGCACAATGGATGGAGTGAAGTTGATCGTTTGTCAGCCAACATCTCAGCTCAGACTTTATTAGTATTAATGACTGAGAAGGATTCCTTAGATTCACATGCCTCTTCAAAACAGTCATTCCTGCTCAGTATCAATACTTGAAATAGTGTGTTTTGGCAGTGACTGTAAAATAAATTCCCACACAATCTTTCCTTGCAACAATGAGGTGTGTTCCTTAATATAGCCCCTTGTCTATAATAAATGTGATTACCCACTTCTTATGGAAAAGCAAGGAAGATGTAAGTATAAACAGTCACTGATCTAAAGGGAGGAGGTAAGTGTCAGTACTGAAGAATATCTCCAGGTTTTCCTAGCAATGCTGTTTCCATGTTTCTGCTGCTCTTTTTCCCACTTTAGCTGAGGTAACACAAGGCAGAAGACAGACCTGTCTCCCCACGTGCAAAGGCTGTAGAAGGCACAAGGCAGCTTGGCCAATGGAAGATGCACATGGAGGATGTGGAAGATCTGCTCAATCCCTGTAGGTACAAGAAGCTCCCTTGCAGCTGAAAAAGCAAAGGCCTCATTCAGAGCCATTTGGGTGGCATTCCCATATCCTAAACTGACAAAGTCCCTAAGAAAGCAATGGACCTCGAGAGTGGTAAAAGGCTCAGTCAGCCTTCTGAAGAATCTCAAACTTTATAGGCTTGAAACACTTTAGAAACCACCCTTGACAGTATATTAAATTATTTCTGTCAATGCTTCTGCAGCTCATCTGATAGATACTAATGGCTTCAACCAACAGTCCTATTTAGCATGATTATTGTTTTCATTTTTTAAAATGCACTCCATGCTCAGTTAGTGCTAGACACACCTTCATTACTCCTATCTGTTTGGAGAATCACAGCCTCCAGACTGACATATGAGACATCTCAGGATGGCTGAAAAGCCGTTCATTATGTGAATACATCACATATGCTGGTAACATCAATTGCAGCAACAATTCTTAATGCAGCTAATAAGGTGTTAAAAGTTTCTACTGTTTTTTTTGGTTATCTGACTTGTTTAAGATACCATGCTGGGTTTTCATCACTTCTCAACTGGAAGGTTTAGCAGATTTAGTCTTCATTAAAAATATATATATTCTCTAAGTATGCTTTTTTTTTTTTTTTTTTTCCCAGAGGTTCCTCTATTCTTATAAAGCAAAGTGAAGCGTGCCATGGAATTACTGAGTACAAAATGATCTGCCAGTGGTAGTGAATACAGATTGCAAGGCACTTTCTTGATCATTGACAGCTGTGGATGTTTATGTCGCAATCCTACAAACAAAGAAAAATCTTAACTACTTTCTTCTTGACGTCAAGATCGGTTTAAACAAGTAGCCATTTGTTACATAAGGTGTAGGCAACAGAATAAATCTAGCACTAAAGAATAACCATTCCAACAGCCTAAAGTACTCTTACCCAATAACACCCCTTCCAGATGGCAAGATCCATGCTCTGTCTGGCTATCACTTTCTATAGCTCTCAGCACATGGAATTTAGGTTAGAGATGCCAACCCATTCTGTGGAGAGGAATGAATTCTAGTTTAAATTATATCAGATGTTAATCTAAAATAACACCCCTCCACTCCATGAACAGCAGGTTTCCCTTACACATCAGTGGGAGGTTTACACAAAGATTAGTCTACTCACAACACAACTATTGAGTCAATAAGAGCCCTGTAGTCTGCTGAGTCCTACTCTGACCCAGTCTTGTGACTTTGTCTGCACAAACACACCTTTTGATGACTGAGTCCAGATTGTGGAATCAAGAAGCAAACCAGTATGTGCATGCATTTTCTATCTGTAACTCAGGAAGCTCCATTCCAATGCATAAGTCCAGTGTTAGCAATCTGCATCTGCTGTTAGTAAGTCCTTCTTGTGGGAGAAGAAATAAAATACAGATAGCTAAAATATTTTAAAATAACTGTAATCCTTTTAGCTTCACTCCTGTAAGAAACAGAAACATAAGTGGGCTTTCATATTGGTTTACTACTTCAACTTTCCCCCCAGTCTGGTGAGTTGAACTAGATATTTCCAGAGGTCCCCTCCAACCCCTACCATTCTGAGATTCCAACTGCTTATTGTATGTGCAATCAGTCCCATATTCCAACAAAGATTTAACTCAAGTTTCAGGTGAGCTCAAGTTCTTTAATAATGGATGCAAGCTGTATTTGCACTTTTTATGGAGATTCCAGGGCAGGGTAAATCATCCAGACAGACAAAACTATGAAGTATTCAGTTGACACCTTATTTAGCACTCCTTTTTACTCCGGCTTTCTTGTCAGCTTCTTCCCTCAACACTCTCCTGTCTGGGTTTTTGAGCTTGTCTATGTGAGGATGTTATATGTGATTGATTAAATTTGTTCAAACGAAGTTACTATACCCCCACAGACTGCTTTGGGTGACAAAAAACATAGATGGCATGTTAGGCTGCAGGAAAGTCATCTTCCTGGACGTGGCAACCCATCTTCTCCTGAAGACCTGTGGGGTTCTGCTACTTGCAGCTAAATTTCTGGCAGCGGTCTTACCTGCTGCCTGCTCTTCCACAGCAGCTATCTGGGCACCTTCCTGCTTTCCTTTGCTCACAGCTTGTTTGGACAGTGTTGTCATCCCTGCAGAATTCCAGGCTATGGGGGATATATCACTTTTGCAGATGTGGAACCGTCAGCTTCTTCTGGCATCACATGACATGGATCTCCACAGTAAGATACAGCAGATTTTTGTCCTTTTGAGTACAATGTGATTGGAAATGCTATTTTTTGGAGATGTATCAGTAAGTAGGAAAAGCTAAGCCTACACATTCATTGGATTTTCTCTCCTTTTCTGTCTCTTTTTCCATTCACAAAACAGCTTCATGAGGCTGATAAATATTTAAATGTGAATCCTAGCCCCACTTAATTTGAGTATTCTCAATCACATGATGGGAAGGAAGCCACATGGTTGTACAGCCACCCTATCTATATTGTAGCTACACCCACACTAAACACTGGCTGTACCCAGTGATGGTGTACAGATTTAATGTTTCCCAGTGAAACCAGTTAGGCTCCAATATTGTACCTGAAATAACTTGGATATCTCATTTTGGGAACACATGGTTGCCAGAAGTCAACAGGCATTGTCTAGTGGTACACAATAGTGCATGGACTACTCCAACCATTGCTTTGGAGTGATCCCAACAGATAGCAGCTCAGTCTCAGGAATGACAACTTTTTCTCCATCCTCTGAACAAATATAGTAATTTTTCCATAATGTGAGTGTTTTGTATGTCATTCTGCATTGTGTAAAAAATTAAGAAATTCAACATTCATATCTATGGCCTCTGTTGCATAGCTTTCTAGTCTCAATCTATTTTGTCTCTACTTTGTTTTTACTGAAAGCAATCATCAAGGAGGTATCAACAACCAAAAAAATTCTGAAGTATTATGTATTGAAAGACCTGCTGAAGACAGAACTGAAGATGGCACTGGGTAAACTGGGGGCTGCTTCCTCTTCATATATGATTGTATCTGTTCTGGCAGCAACTAAGGGGCTTCCAGTTTCCAGACTGTCAGTACAGCACATTACACAAACATTAAATTCCCTTAAAAAATAAAAATCTCAATGGCTGAGTTATAAACTCCTCAATGATAATCATAATGGAAACATTTATATATCCTCACAGCTATAATGGGATTGCTGCAGTAATCCTACACTGTTTATGGTGTTGATATTTTAAATAATACATTCCGTATCTTTTACTTTCCCCCCTTTTTCACGGTGCTGTACACACTTTGCATCCTTTCAATGACAAACACTGAGCAAAGTGCACCAATAAATTATTTCCTCTTTGAATCCTTTTACCAAAGGAAAAAAAAAAAATCTATGTGCACACACAGCAGCTTGAGTCCAGCTAGTTAATCAGTTGCATTATTATTACCACCCACCTCATCCTGTTAAAAAGCCACGTTTTTCTACCATTTGTGCTGCTTTTAATCCATAGGAAGTCAATTTTCCACTCATATATTAGTTTATTTTATATTTTCAAATTGATTCTACTATACATTGATTTCCTGTTGTGTGTATTGTATCCTGAGCTAGGATTATACGTTTAGTAGAAGTGGATATTCCTGCCACATAAAGGTTGCTTCAGCTCTATAGGACCCTTATCTTGAAAAGGGAGAGTCCAATTTTATTGAAACAGCTAAAATCCCACTTAATTGAATTTTTTTTTCTAAGATGTACAAGCTTAGAGACTTTTGGTTTCCAATTCAACTTCAGCTTCGCGGTGTTTAAATTTCCAAACCCATAAAGACCTTTATGAAAAAGAACTTACAAATATTGTATTTCTGATATGGTGAATTACTGGAGAAGCTCAAGGTAAGAAGCAGTGAAATATCAATACTTTGTAGAACATCTTTTGATCATGCTGGCTTTTCATGGCCTGTTTAACACATTCCTATGGAAAAAAATGATGTTTGAACCTACATTTTACAATGTTAGGGCTCTG
Source organism: Corythornis vintsioides (assembly GCA_025447755.1). Classification (NCBI taxonomy): domain Eukaryota; kingdom Metazoa; phylum Chordata; class Aves; order Coraciiformes; family Alcedinidae; genus Corythornis; species Corythornis vintsioides. Next base: position 40,537 of record JAOEGS010000409.1, on the reverse strand, counting down.
AAATGCTGCAGAGTGGAATTAGGGCTGTGCACTGGAACAGAAAGAAATGCACTACCATACAACATTTGATGCAAGAAAATGAGACAACAAGAAATCCTAGTTTCAGGGTGAAATTTTTGGCCCATATTGCAGCCACAGGGCTTTTGTCCTCAAAGTCAGGAGGAGTTTCAGCGTCAAGTGCAACAGAAATGTTCCTTTACTAGATTACTACTTAGATTGCACCTGGAGCTAATTTTTAGACGTTATATCCTTGACTTTCCTTAGCTTTTAAGAAAGAAATAGACCTTGGAAGGGTTTGTGGGCTTTTTTCTCTTTTGTTTCAAAGAAAAGCCAAAACTCAGAGGAAGCAGCTCACCTCCCCAGTCTGACTGCCTGAGCTCAGTCATGCAGAGCTACTTAGAACACCCCAGCCATGGCCATGGATGGTACTTTTACTGTTTCTGTCCTCACAAATATGCAGATCCAGACTGCAAGTGGGTCTTCAAGCATTTTTGCGCCATTGCTCAGATTTCAGCCAGGAAAAGTGGTTTGCTTCCACACCACTCCCTACAGGGTACGTGAGCAGGCATCTGGGCATGGGGCTGTGCTCACACAACAAAAGATTTTCCAGATCTATATATTGAACAATTTTATACGTTGAACACCAAGGCTGGCAAGAGGCAGAAAGACCTATGCAGGCACTGAGCTAAGTAACAAAGGTAATATTTAGATTTTCATGAAATTATTTTTGCAAATTCAAGGTTTCAGATTAAATATTCACTATTTAGAGTTGTTCTATGACAGCTACAAATTAGACCTCAAACTTAGAGATCAAGTTTGTCTTGTAGCCCAGGCAGAAAGGCCCCAAAATGACTGACATGGCATCAAAACTCAGAGACAGATTTTTCTTGTGAGTTTGCCTCATTTAAAGCCATGCAAAGGTGAGTGAAGTCTTGTCATCCTGAATTCAGCATCATCTTGCAACCACCTTGCACCGTCACTGTGGTCATGGTCCAACTGTCTCAGAACAGGCTTGTGATGTGACTTCTGGCCTACAGTTTATAGACACTTAAGAGACTGCTATATTAAGCCCAGCATCTGCTAATTACATTGGAGAGGGCTGAATGTGAGACCCAGAGGATAAATCTTTCTGCCTGTTGTGCTTGCACAGAGAGAGAGGAGATGCAGAGCATCTTCCCCTCCCCACACAGAGCAGCAGTCACAGGGCTGGGCTCCCTGAGGGAGGGAAATCACAGGCTGCTGCAAAGGGAGAGAGGATGCTTCTTACCTAACAGTCGGATTAGGGGCAGTTGATGACTGATTCCGACTAGAAAAGTGAAAAATTTGGTCAGTGCTGCTGGGCCAGGAGCAGTGACCAGCTATGAGGAGTTGCTGAATGGGTTAATTATCGTCCTTTTTCTGGTAGCAGTGAGGAAAGGTTCAGCCCCATCATTTCTTAGGAAGAAATCTTTTTTTTGCACCGAGAGCAAATCCTTTTTTGCTCATTGATTTCGCTCTCTGGGGAGGCTGCACCTTTTCCCAGGGGTGCTAGTTTGCTAGGGACAGCCAAAGCCACTGTGCCAAGAAAATGCAGAAGGCATGCTGCAGAGGAAAGCACACTTCCACACAGCATGCAGATTTCAGGCTATGCAGCTATCCTGCATGCTGTATGTCCATTTCTGCTTTACTCCTTACCCCAAGCTCTTTGCACTTTCCCCATCATATAATTCAGACCTGGGCCCTCTGAGTGTAAAACCTTTTCTTATCATCTCATTTCAAACACACCACATACAACCCCTTTATTTTACATTATTAGAAGAGTCAGATTATAAATATCAGAGACATGGTAGAGAAGCCACATGATCGTGTTGTAGCCTCCTGGCCCTTTGCCCCTTCCCCTTTCTCCAAGCCCCCATAGTGCCTTCTGGGTTTTGTTCACCTGCAGAGAGACTTTCATTATTGAAATTGCAAGATCTCTGGGAGCAAAGACTACAATTTTTGTGTTTGCAGTGACTAGTGCCTTTCAAGCAGCATCACATCACCAATTAACACCAATAATACGAAAGTGACCGTTTTTATTTTCTGCATGCTTTATAAGCAGCAGAGGAGAAATCCTATTTCTCAACAGAAATTACTTCCTCTTTCCAGACATATGTCTCTGCAGAGGTAGATTTTTTTTAGTCAGTTTTGTACTTTCCCCACCAAAATTTATTCACAGCTTCCCCTCCACCATTCCCAAAACTGCTGCGTAAATTAAAAAAATAAACAACTAAATCTGCCCCAGTGTGGAACATCTCTTTTAAAATGTCACCATGTTCATTTTCAGAATCCTCTTCTGCATTGTTATCTTACCACTCTTTACATTTGCTACCTTGTTAAGCCTCCACTGTGGTAAATAAAACATGAAGAGAAATAGAGAAAAAATGTAAGGCTTTTATTTACTCTCATTTTTTGGATATATTTCTCTAGATGAATGCTTCTCCCTTTAATGAAACCCTTGACTGCTCCAGTGGTGAATGTGATTTAAGTACAGTGGAGACAGCTATGATTCACAAACCCTGTTCTACTCCAGCACTGACCGTTATCTGATGCCTCTTCATGCACAGTTGCCCAAATGACAGTTTAATGGCTCACTGTAAAGGCTAGTTATTTTGTATCTCTATCCAGTGAAAATGGCTAATGGTGATAAGGAAAGGAAAAAACAAAGCAATTGTTCAGATCTTCAGACTCAACCGAGCTACTTAGCACGTGCTGAGAGCCTTCAATTAATTATTTCTTCAGTCCAGTGAAGCACTCCAAGATGATTTTAAAACTCACCAGCTGCACTAAGAGTCTATGTTAACAGGGTGCAAGGAACTAAAATTGCACATAAGCAGAGCTAACGGGTTTATTAGGCATCCACTGATCACACCTATATTCACAGAAATAAACACAAAAATGCCCCAAGATGATTTAAGGTGGGGGGCAGAGAGGGAAATACACAAAACCTCTAACTCTTCCCTCTCCTTCCTTTGTAGGGAGGAAATAAAGAGACAAACATATTGAAGGAAAATACCAGAAAATTATTAATATGTCTGTTTCAAGAGACAAAGAGATTACTGTCATCATTACACTGCTCACTTGTGATTGCATGTGTGTACACACATTTGTATCTCTGTGCAAGTTTCTGCCTGTTAAAAAAATAAAATAAAATGGAGAAGGGAACAGAGTAATAGGTATTGAAAGAAAAGTCTCTAGGGACCTAATTCAAAACATCAGTTAAACACATTTCAGTACTTGTGTCCTCTCTGTATAACTATGGTCCACAGTGTAACAAGGATCCAATCTCAGATAGTGGATAGTGACTTCAGGAGCTGCCACAAGTTAAAAAAAAAAAAAATGCTGACTTTAATCACTGGCAGAATTGGCACAAGCCACACTCTGAAAGTTGCTAACATACTAAGTTAAATGTAAGAACAATTTGCTGACTTTGCTTTTTGCAAAACAGACCCAAATTTAGGTTCTGGGCAACATTTTCATCAGGGGTACAATTTAAATGACACAGTGAATGAAATAATTAGGAGGGCTTGATGGAAAAAACTGGTTCATGAAATAATAAATTTATGAAGCTTTACAATTATTTTTTTTTTCATTATTATTATTTATACTGTTGTTTTGGGGTTTTTTTTGCTTGGTCAGAAATGTACCACCTGTTAAGATTTAAAACACCATTTGCCCAGTGATCTTAGGTCTTGCATTTTGAGCACAACAAAAATGTCTCTGAATAATCAGTTCAGGTCAATAATAAGACATCATTCATGATGGCGTCATGGTGCAGCTGGAGGCCATGCTAAGCCTACCCTACCTTGCCTGAAAGATATATGCTTCTGAATAGCAAAACTGACAACTATGTGATCATCCAACTTCTGCAGGGCAGTTGTCATTGCAGAATTACCACTTTGTGCTTTCAGATCTTTAATATAATTTAGTGGGTTTTTTGTTTTGTTATGGTTTTGGTTTTTTTTATTCCCTATTTAACAGAAAATATTCTACTGGGTGAACAATTTAGAACTTACATTTCCAGATTTTAAAAGCAACAACACCACATCAGACAATAAGGATTTTCACAAACTGCATTTAGAATCACATTACATTTTATAACACACAGCTTTGGAAACCTCTTGAGATGAGCTAAAAATACAATCGTGATTGTATTAGGACCAGTTCCTTCACACAAAATAGGCGAGAAAAGAGCTAAACCAGACATCACAGATTAGTCAGTCCTAGGATCAGAATTAAACCAACCTGGGACTACAGACAGACCTGAAGGTTCTCATCACAGAATCACAGAATGTGAGGGGTTGGAAGGGACCTAGAAGATCATCTAGTCCAACCCCCCTGCCAGAGCAGGGG
>JAOEGS010000409.1:6315-27324 GCA_025447755.1 Corythornis vintsioides | reverse complement strand
AATGAAAAAGAAAGAAAAATAAAAAAATTGAGAGAAAAAAAAAAAAAAAAGAAAAAAGAAAAAAAGAAAAAAAAATTAATTATTAAGTATACACTTGTGGTTGAAATGTCCAGATCAAAATCAAAGCCTGTGGGTGAACAATTCAGTACTACAGGACACTGGACATTCTATTGACTTGAACACCATGGTAATAGCCACTGAGGTAAATGCACCTCAAAAGAGAAATAGAGAACAAGGTAAATAAAGCAAAGAGCAAGAGTTTTGTTTTGCATGCGGGTGGGGAGAACACAGTATCAATTATTAATTCTACCACATAGGTCTGAGAGAAGCATTTTACCCTGTAAAAGGGTGATGGATAGGTTTGCTTGAAGGAAATACCCAATAATTCTAAACAAAATCTTCAAAACTACCTAAAAGAGTAAAATATTAAATTCTCAAAAAAATGTGCACATTTCAAACACTACAAGGCTTTGTAAACTCCGTCTTAAATTAAATTAAAACTATTTTTTAACTGGTACATTATAATGTTGCTCAATTTATGGCACATTGAATTTCAAAACCACTTCAGGTGCCCATCTGAAGTCAAAAACATTAAAAAACCATGGTTATCTAACTTGAAACTTCATAATAGAGGATGGATTTTAGGAACACAGTGACCTGGGCTAAAAAACAAAACAAAATAGGTTTTCTAAATGCATCTGAAAATTGGTCAGAAAAAAAAGATCAGCACCTCCACATCAGAATTCTGATATGACAACATAGACCTTCCAGAAGCAAACAGAACAACAAAACATTGCAATAGAATTGTAAGGGCCATGTAGCTAATTCTCCTGAGACCAAAAGCTCAGCTGAACTCTGAGGTATTAGTATGAGCCCTTTCCATTCAAACCCAGGAAAGAATTTTTTATTTCTTTTTTTTTACGCTGGAAGCAAAACCAACCTCTCAGGATCCTCAGGATCCTTGTTAATGAGATATCCTGGAAGGATCTGCAGCTCTGTGTTACTAGCTGCAACACCATAAAGAATGACATGGAATCACACCTCCCCACACCCTGCGCCTTGGGCAAGATACTAAAATGTGCAGTGGAAACCATTTAGCTCAACTTTTAAAACATTGAGTGTGAGAGATATTTAATTCCACTGCTTCAGCATAAACTCTAAGGCAATTGATGGCTCAACTGGACTTACATTTCAATAGAAGCACAACACCACACAAAGTTATCTTTCATTGTCTCTTCTATTGTTTCCATGGATCAGATTTTCCCTGGTCTTCATCACATCCTAATGTTATTCTGTTAGCTTCATGGAAAAAAGAAAGAGAGATGGCCAGCCCCTCAAAATCAGCTTATGTGAATCAAGGCAGATTTTAACTGTAGAGCACATATTTGAAATAAGGGCTTTTTAGGACCATTGTGTAGGTGATATGGCACTGTCTGCACTATAGCCGGCTCTGAAACAATGCTCTTGAGTCAGCAGCAAAACAAAGATCCCAAAGGATGAGTTTAAGTTATAAACTTCAGAATCTATTACATTGCTATCCCAAAAAAACTCCAACACTACTTATCTTGTTGCCTTGATCTTGACCAGCAGGTCTCTTTGCATCACTTCTATTTTTAACCTCTTACAGACAGTGAATCAGCCATTACAGTGCCTGTGTATGAGAAATGACATTGTTATTGGCAGAAGAATTAGAAACATCTTTATGAAGGGATTTAATCCAGAGTTGTTTGATTTCTGCTAGATACTTCTATCATCAGAGTCTTACAAATGGCTTTGAGAAGCCACTCACAGCCAAATCGTGCAGGCATTGAATTGAACAGCATGGCAACAGGTTGCTATGGGTTTTTTTGGTGGTTTTTTTTTTGTATTTTCGGTGGTCAGGTGCTGTTGCTCAGTCCTTTGCTGGGTATGATAAAAATGGTTTGTTAGACGGTCAGAAATCAGATCACCTAGCCTCCATCCATAATAAAAAGCAGTACACAACAGAGAGCAGATTTGGAAGCAGCAAAAGGGAAGAGACCAAAGTTGCACTCTTTCCATCACATCCCTGAAGCTGGGGGGTCTATCTATGCTTTTGATGAAGCCAGAGCCATCTTTAGACATTGCTCAGACTTTCCTCAGGCAGCAGAATCATTAAATCATATCAGAATTCGTTTACTTACTGAAATGGACCAAGTTGTGCCAAATGACTGGGGTTTTTTTCATTAAAATACATTCTAGGACACAGCACCAGCTTTGTGGCCAGCACTCTTGTACATTCTCATCTCCTGTTGGATCTCTCCTGAAGCACCAGCAACCAAAGAGGAGGCAGGAGCAAAACAGAGCCTGGTCTTTTATCTGCCTTACATACACTGAGACAGCACCGAGGCTGGTCTTCATCATGATGAACCAGGGAAGTTCAGATACATAGTGTGGGGACCATCCTGGGTACACACTGACTTTGAGATGAAGTTAATTTCCACCACTCTTCTCAAACCAGCAAAACTGTCATTGAGTGGTTTCAGTTCCTTTGACAGGTATTTCCAACCATATCTTTCTCCCCAGCCCTCCTGGCTGCATGGGGACTCATTAGCATGCAGACCCACTTGTGCCCCTGCTACAACAAATCTCACCTGCAGGCGCATCTGCCAGCCCCAGTGCCAGCACAACAGTGAATAAAGCACTGGTAGATACATGAAGCACAGACCACACTTTTTAGGGCTGTTCTCTCTTCTGTATGGCCATACTGAAACTCAGAGAAATCATGTTTACCTGAAGATTGTCCTGATCCTGTAAATGGATGCTGAAGGATGAAATGTGCACCTCCACACCGTGGTGTGGGATATGGGTCTGGGCCAGAGGATCTGTTCTCAGGGTTTGAATCACACTCTGTGGATTTAGATGAGGTGGGATGGTTTCCAGACTTCATTATTTGTATTAGATATACTTTTTTCCCCAATTTTTCTGCCCTGGTCAATAAGCAATTAGTACTTTATGACAAAGTGCAAGTGGCAGTGTTAATAGCAGTTTGTAGCTACATGCACACATGAGAGCCAAGAATAATTTTTATGACTCCAGTAGAACTGTGTGTAACAAACAGAAGTCAATTTTTATGACCATAATGACTGTATCCTCTCAATGCCTGTAGAAAATAGCTTTACGCAAATCAGTTAATTAGTATCCAAGTGCACTTGCTCACAGACTGTTCAGCTGTTCCATCCAATACTTGGAGAAGCTTTCAAAAGATAAGTTTAATGCATTTTTAAAAATTAAAAAAAAAATTCATAGCCAACCAAAATCTAACACATAAAGTTCTAGTGTAAAGTACACTTTAAAATAATGATTTAGAATTTTTAAGGTAATTAATTCTAAAATTTAAAACCTCAGGCTTTTAAACTTGAAGATGATAAAAATGCATTTGGTTATTGCAGTGACACCATGTATTCTGCTTAAAATTTCAAACCCTCTGGATTTCAGTATTAACATTTATATTACATCCATCTTGCCCTTTCAGAATTGCATTCAAAACAAATGAGGTAACACTCCTTAGAGCAATGTTATAATATTCTGCTCTTTATTATTTCTCTTGCAAAATGTTTTCCTTCCCAAGACTCTCAAACTGATTTAATACTCTTCCTACTTAGCCTCCACCTTATGCACAGAAGTACAAGACTTTTGCATCAATTTAAAGCCAAAGTGATGAATGGAATTTAATGATCTTTTTTGTACAGTTCTGTATAACACTAAACAATGGCCAGTGCATTCATTCATGATCAGTTTTTTGCCTTGTTTTTAATTAGCTTCCTATCTGGAGGGGCGGTGTGAAAAATGGCACCCTGGGCCTTACTACATCTTTCTTTTATAAAATGTATGTACAACAAATAAAATGCACATTTTAACCTACCTGCTACCTATTACGTTAAATGTCATTACTACTAAAGACTGTCAGCTCAGCTAATAAACGCGCTCATTATTTTATTCCAGCTCTACTTTAGGTATAGTCAATCAAATCACACTTGATTTATGTCAGATGCTAACAAAATACAGTATAAATAGAGCCATTGAGTACAATTCAGTGATTCTGTGTTTATTCAGCTCTAAGCTATGAAGCTAAAGTGGATACCATTTATAACCAAGACATGCATTCTTCATGGCCATAAGAGTTAGCAGGCCATAGCTAGAGCACTTTTAAGGCTCAGAGAACATAAAGTGTTCCTATGAATGGACTCAATTTTTTTTAGGTATACAAATTAATAACTTATATAAAGATAGACAACACTACCATGACTATATATAATTTTTTTTTAATTTTGATTGGAAAAGTTCTTTGATGGATTTAAAATAAACTAATTTGCTATGTAGGCCTCATTATTAATGGCAAGTGATTTTAGTACTTTCCAAAGGTGACTTTCTACAAGGAATGGCTTTTAGGAGTATGTCTACATTACACTTTCAGTCACAGGTTATTGCAAGGTTTTTTTGTACTTTGTCTTGATGATTTTGTACATCCGGGCTATTGACCTCGGGAAGCCCAGTTTGGTTGTGGAAAATTACAGAAACCCAATAGTGTTCACTGAGTGATGGAAGAGCCATGAGCAATATTTACTACATGTCAGCTGGAAGCCCTTCCCAGAGAGTTCAGCACACCAATTCCTCTCCTCACTGCTCCCTTCTTTCAACAATTGTTTCTACTCAGCTGCTATAAACTGATATATATTATACACGAAAGACTGAGGCAGACAAGACTGCAATTCTTAATTCAATCCCAGTTTTCCTAGAAAGGGAGCTACTTTAAATACAGTTTTTCAGGTTTATTATGGATGTCTTCACAAATGGCAGCTATGCACTGATGAAAAAAGAACATTCTTGTAAGATATGCTCCAAATTGTCCCTTACGTTTTATCCAGAATTGCAGTTCATTAGAAAAAAACCCAACCAAACAAGTGGGAGTAGTTTGATAATAAACCTCTTAAAAAGTATTTCTGGTGAAAATGTTATTGTGTCATGCACAGACCAGAGCAAACCCACAACACTTCTGTGTTCACAATGTTTTCCCTGAATTATCACGGAAAAGCCAGCTAACAACAGCAGACACGTTTACTGGTTGTCTCCACTTTTTCATATCCTGAGAGCATCTAGAAACCATGATGATTGGATTGAGGTGATTTCCATGAGCACGTGACAGGATGAGGACATTGTGAGCTAGACAGAACTGGACAGGTTTGCCAGCTGATTGCCAGTGTAGCCTTACTGCATGGGCTTAGAGAGCAAATTATTTGTGGTGCATTTTTTGCAGGAAAACATAGGGGCGACTGTTATTCATTCATTGGCTCCATCCACTTTTATTCATTCATTAGCTCCTTCCACTTCAACTTCTATATATCCCATTTGCTTAGGCCCATAGCCACCAATGCTACATGGATTGTAGCACATCTGGCATTTTGAAATGGCACTACAATTGTCCAACATCATTATGAAAGATGTCTTTTAAACACATGTTGTCTAAGTTGACAATCAAAACGGACAATCTTCCCAGCAATTTTCCAAACAAGCTATAATAACAAGATTAAAGTTTCCATTGGGCCATAAAAAATATCCAACAACTTTACAACCAACAAATTACAACTCACCAAGTGAAAAAAAGCAGCTGAAACGTGGACACAAATTGTCAAAACAGAGGAAGGCATGGGAAACTAGCTCTCTCTCTTACACTTCACTGGTAGGGTGAAATGTTTCAACACTTCAGAATGCCAGAGTCTGGTATTTCCAGAAGAGATCAAACCTACAGTGTGCTGGCAGACAGAAAACAAACAAACAAACAAACAAAAAGTTGATTACTCAGATTCCAGTCTGTGGCTAGAATATGAACATTGTAGAATAACGATCTTTAATTTGAAAACATCAACCAAGAGAGGGAGGGGTGGACTTTTCCATCTTATCTGGAGCAAAGATGGTGAGTTCTTCCAGTAGTAAAAAAAACCACTGGGAATAATTGGGTGTGAGAGATATGGGATAGAAATTAAGATTTTTAGTAGGAAGGTGGAGTTTTTATTCTTGTTTCTTTATTTCACCAAGGGCTGACCTGTTAAAATAATGGCAGCACAGCATTGAAACGATCCTAGGTCTCTGTCAGACAAATCATGGCTCAACGTATTTTCTCTCGGTTACATCAGAAAGTATGAACTTGCAACCTTGGTCCCAGCTCATTTAATGGCACACTGACAGGGCAAGAATAATTCACAGGTTGAGCTAATCAAAGGTGAAAAGGGAGAATCAGTAAATGTCGTATCCTTTTGCCACTTTCATCAATCCGGCTAACTGAATTTGAGCTAAAGCTTGGCAAATTTTCTGCAAAGGGAAATTAATATGTAACACATCTGAGGCCTAGTGCTGGCCAGAAAAATTGGAAAGCCAGTGTTATAGCAGAGGGCGATTATTGAGGGAGAGAATGGCCAAAGCTGAGGTAATCAGAAAGAAGATCCTGCATGTCTCTCTCCCCTGATAGCATTGTGACCCTCCCAGCCCTGCACCTGAGTAGAAATCCTCTACTTTTCAATTTTTTCCCATCAGGAATATACACTATTGCCCATTTCTGTTGCCCACATGACTGAATCAATTCAATTACCTTGGAAAAGTTGATACATATTCAAGCCATGAAGACGCTCAGGATAGAAAGAGAGGAAAAGAGACAAAGAAATCCGTATTTACCCAATAATAAGTTTCATTTGGAGAAGGTTTGAAAACAATTCTCCCTCGCATTTGTCCCTGTCAGATCACATTATTCACAAATGAAGTTTACAAAATATCAATTCAATTTCAATAAGGGAGCCTGAATCCCAAAACACGAGGGCTGAATTTACGAAATCATAACACTTGAGGGGACCCTGGTGGCTTCCAAATATTTTCCAGTCAGAGGTAATCAAAAGCAGACCGCTGAATACTAATACATTCAATTTCACCCCTTTTGTTCGCATCTGTTGCCTTATAATACTATTTTCTACACTTCCAAATCATTGATGATGGCAGTTTGCAGGGAAAAAAGTGCATGGAGGGGAATCATATAGCTCAAACACTTTTGTGAAAACACTCTCAAATATATCCAATTAACCAATTTACTGATGAATAAAGCAGTGAGCTGTGTCACGGACAAGAAAAAATCACGATGCTTCCTCACTGCCACCCTAGATTGCTTCTTAACAACATTCTTGGCACAGAGTATGTGCCAGAACTAGCTGCCAGAATTGAAATTTGCCAATGGGAAAATAAATGGGTTTACTTATGAATATGTCCTGAGATACTGATCCAGTATGGAGAAACAGAAGGAAGGCCAACAAAGTACTAAGTCCAGGAAAGCATCCAAAGTTTTCAGCTCCTGGTCTTCTATACTCCATCAAAAACTCATATTTTCTTCAAATGTCATCAAATCAGGCTCTTGGTAATAATATGACACAGGTTTCTCAGAAAAAAACTACATTTTCACAGTGTCTGCTGATTCAAAGTTTCCTCTACCATTTTGTGCAACAGTTTCCACCACACTTTCTTAAGTACATCAGTAATCCAAAAATGTTTAATGCACATGGGAAAATACAGTATTTCTTATATCTTCCCCTACTAGTAAGAAATGCTCATGTAACACATGACTTAAATTTTTAATATATCAACAAATTCTAGTCAAAACGCAGAGCACACTCCATTCCTCATTGATAGGTGGTCAGCATGTAGTGGAAAATAATTTTCTAATGAACTTCAGAGAAGTTCAGGAGAGAAGTGATTTCTAGATCGTCTAATCTCTCCTGCATTTCTCTGGCAATTAGGCATCATCCAGACATCCTGTAACCACCCCAAAACAATTATTTTGTCTCTATTCCTCAAAACCAAGAACACATATAACAAGCAGGAACACAGACAAAAACCCCCAAATATTTCAGGGTTAATTTGATGTGTCCGGTGGCCAAATCATACCCCATGATGCAAAGAAAAACCACAGATCTTCAGAGAATCCTTCCCATTAGATCTGCAAGGAAATTTCTCAGCTAAAGTGACTCCAGCCAAACACTTGACATAGTCATTTATGACACCTCAGGATACTTCATGTCATGTCTCGTCAACAGTCAGTCTCTAGTGCTTTAGAAGATAAACAATACCACTGTAGAAGCTAGGTTGTGCACTGAGTAAATTCATTAATGAGGTCACAGTTGACCAAGTCTGAAGATAATACACAGATATAGTGGGACAGAAGGGACCACTGTAATTGCTTAGTGTTTCTACATGCACACAGGCCAAAGGACTAAAAATCCAGATGTAAACAACTATCCTCAAGATGCAACAGCTGTATTATTCCTATACTGATCTATCCTGCATTTAATTCTTCACAGCTAGGACATAGCATAGTGAGTTTCTCTAACCTCAGTTCTCAATCACTGGACTTCACCAGGTCCTGGTCAGCAAGGCTGGAGAGTCCCTGCAATCAACAGTCCTCTAATACGTTCTGGGACAGCAATAAATACATAGTCTATACTGGATCAAAGAAAAAGTCAGTCACAAACATACCAGGGGACCAGTCCAGATCTGCATCTCTTATACAGGATGAATCCACTGAAATCTGTTCTTGGCAAAGAAAGCTTCCTTTTGTGGTTGGGACAACATCAGGTCTCCCCCAAACCCCTTTATAGAAATATCAAAGGGTCTCTGCCCTCAGCCACAGTCCCTTATTTTTTCCCTCTCTTACTGTTTCACCTGCAGCAGATGAACTGAAACTGCAGGCATGCAGTGACAATAAAAATAACACTACAAAATACATGGTATTTTCTGAACTTTAAATAGAACCATGGCTATCTATTGGTGCACAGTTGAATCTAGCTGAAGATGAAGGTAGCTGTGAGATTCACTGATGCACTAGTCAACTGAAAAATGAATTCTGCCATATTCTGCCATATTATTTGGGATACAAACTGTCCCTGATTGAATAAAAACAGCACTTATATATTATTCTTACCTGTTTTTCCTGAAATGGGAGTCAGAACTCCCATCTGAGGAGTTCATATATGAGAAGGAAGAAGGTACCACCAGACAAAGTTGTTTCTGAAGGGTAATTAGTCCTATGTGAACAAAATAAAGTGATTCTGAAGATAAAAGCAATAGACTGTCCGAGAACAAAAAGACCAGAAGTTCCTGAAGTTCTGAAGTTCCTCCACAATGAGACTGTTTCTTCAGAATAAGGGGCTGTTTTGGTTTGTTTTGTTGTTTTGTTTTTTTGTTTTTTTCTTTTACCTTTTGGTTGCAGAGAATAAAATCTACATAAAGGAACATAATGGTTTATGTCCATGCACTTGGATATCTACATCTGTGTGTAAATGTGATAATACACTGATTGTATATTGCAATTAGCACAGTAAATTATTCAGAATTACCCATCTCCGTAAGTCTTAAAGGCCAGGTTAGATGGGGTTTTGATCAACCTGATCAAGTGGGAGATGTTCCTGCACATGGCAGGGGGGTTGGAAAGATGATCTTTAAGGTCCCTTCCAACACAAACTATTCTATGAGTGTATGATTCTATGAAATGACTGGAAAACAAGTTTCACTGACAACTACAGCGTGTCACTGAAAAATACAGTGCAAATTGCATAGCATTAGATTTCACTTTTAAGCTCATTCCATTACAAAAATTTTCAGATACTTCATTCCCAGCTTGTCTTTTTCTGGCTCTACATGGAAAGATATTCAGTATATTAGCCCCATGCTGTTATAAAAATGGTTTTATACTTTGTGAAATTATGCCAGGACAAAACTAAATAGGTTGGCTTAATTTAACGTTTACATGTTATTGTGAACTATCAAACCAATACTTGCAAAAAAATTATATTAAAATCGGGGTTAATCTAAAAATTTACAAACCATACCATTTTTAAAAACATAGCAATTGTTTTTATCTCTGTCGAGACCACACACTGTGCAGACACCTATTAAGGAAACCAAGCTTTTCTTAATTTACTAGAAGAGCAAAAATGTGTAATTGGAAAAAAAAAGTGAAAACTCCTTACAAAAGGATTTGGCATGGACATATCTTTCAATGGATTATTGCTATCACTTTCACTACTTACACTAAAAACAATGTTCAAGTCTACATTTTTTTTCTAGCATATTAGGAAAAAATAAGCATTTAATGGTATTTTGAAAACACTTAAACCTCATCATTATGTTCTAAAATTGATCTCAGCGATTCTGCTTCAGATACACAGATACACAGTCTAACCAGCCCACCAATGCCTGACATCGGACAGTTAAGCACCTAATCTAGACAAATCTAGAATTTTTCTCTATCAGAAAGGGAAAGGAAGGCACTTTGTGAGGGCAACCCCTTCCATCCAAAGATAAGCAGATGATTATTAGATGTTTGTCTCAGATTGGGATGAGTCTTCCTTCACAAATTCCTCCCCTTGACACCGCTGCTCCACACTGCTAGGAAAACTACAACAGTGACCTTCATTTATGAACTCCTACTCTTTTAGCTTGAGCCATGATGATCTGTCTAAAATTGTCTTTCTTTTCTCTTCCCAGATTTTGTGTTTGAACCTCTGAGAAAAGCACATTTCACAGGGTTGGACATAAAACCAGGAATCACCCAAATTTAAGGTGTTTTGAGAATGACTGTCTCTGTAGACACAGTCTACATTCTCAATTTGCAATCAAATTTCTCATCTCGGAAGTCTCACCAAGATGTGGACTTTGCTTTTCACTTTGAGTATTTTATCCTTTTCACAGCAATACTCCCTATGTTATGTAACTGAGATTTTAATATTAATAAATTTGTGTTGGGGTAACAAAGACAATCCAAAAAGTTGAAAACGGTCAGTCCTTGAGGAAAAAGTAGTCCTTCTGTACCAGGTGCTTGCCCACAATGTGCAAGGAAGATATAATTTCAAAAGCCACAATCAAAGTTGGTCACAAGCTCAGAGCAGTAGGTGGCCTGAAATGACCATATAAGAAAGCTGAATTCCTTTATTCTGGATCTTAATTTTTAAGCTATTCCTCATAAATGGGGATAAACATTTAAAGATACTCTATACTACTACTTTTATTTTAAGAGACATTTTTTAAAATTGACCAATTTATTTAAAATTATGAAAAGTCAATATACAACACTATATTCTTTCAAGTGTTCATACTGCTTCATGTGAGTCCCTCATGTTTGGCAAAGAAAAAACACCCATCACATCAGCTTTAGTTTTGCTGATCATTTCACTTTCAAATACATGCCACTGGAATGTTTGAGCTGCTGATACTGAAAGAGGGTTTTTAAAATGTAAACATATCTGCTGCCATTGTAAATTGGGAGAGAAAAGCTCCTAAATCCCAAAACATTTTGATGTGCTTCAAGGATTTAAGTACTTATTTTTACAAAGTCTACGCTTGTAAATATAAATGAAACCTTGGTTTCTGATCAAAACAAACCTTAAAGCTAACAGTTTGAAGCTTGGGGAAAAAAAACTGCTTTGCCTGGATTTACCCTAAACACTATATTCTCTTTCCTTCCTCTAAGTTCTCCCAATTTTTCATTCACAGACTTTTTCACCAGCTGCATATTTTTGCCCAGTCTGCACAGAATCAACTAAGTTAAATAAGAAAAAGACTATGAATTATTTATTCACCTCGCTCTCTTGAACCAACCTAGAGTTTGAAATCAACACTGATACCAAGCAAACGAACCTACTGCACTGATAACACTCAAGAAGGCACTGCAGGTTCAAGTTCATTCTAGTAATCTTTTTCCACACTTTTGCCAATGTTAATTAATTCTATGCATTGAAAACTATCCTGGTGGTTCAGAGCAGCTTTTCATGATACTATGCTGATTCTGCCTATTAAAGTGGTCAAAACACTCTACTCCACAATGGTTTTCAACATGAGAAAACTAACCTGCAGTCTGTTCACAAGGTAGATAGACCCATATGTATTGAAGAGTCCATAGTGATTTGAAGACATTTCAGTTTGGAAGAACACCAGATACGTATCTTGAGGTTTGTGTGTTAGGGAATCTGAAATTCAAGCAGGAACTTTGGCATAGTTCTGGAATTTGTGTCTTTATCAGCTCAAAAAATTGAAGGGTGAAGAATCAAGACCACAAGATATGTAAAAATCTAACAAGATTATGGACAATAAATAGGATTAGTGACCTTTCATGGTATTGTTTGCTGTCCTCTATATCTGCATTTTACACTGGTTTTAATGCTGAGACAGAATCTCATGCACAGAACTGAATTCTCATAGAGGGGCTTCTGCTTTATATAAAACCAGCAACATATTGAAACAAGTCCAGGATTTTATCTGCCCCTATAGAAGCTGCAATTTCTTTGCATGTTTCCTCCTCCACCACTTCTTCTTCTTCCCCAGTAAAAATACAGGTAAGCCATTGTAAAAATATTTCAGTGTAAACTTATTTAAACTACTTACTGCACTGAGGAGGTTTGACTTTGACTGGACTCCAGGTGCACGCCAATCTGCTCTATCACTCCTCCCTCAATCTTCCTCTCAGCTGGAACACAGGGAAGAAAATAAGATGAAACTCATAGGTTAAGACAAAGGCAGTTTAATTAAATGTAAAGCAAGGACACACATGCAGAAGCAAAAGAAACCAAAGATTTGTTCTCTACTTCCCATCCATAGGTGATGTCTGACCCATTTTCCATGAAGCAGGGATCCAAACACTTACTGGTTGCTCCAGAAGACAAACAGATGTTCTGCTCCCTCTTCCTCCGTTACCTGGACTTTATTGTTAAGCTGTCATCACATGGTATGGAATATCCATTTGGTCAGTTTGGGTTAGCTGTCCCAGCTGTCCCTCCTCCCAAGATTTTTCCTACCCCATACCACTGGGGAGAGAATGTCTAAAAAAAACCTTGGTTCTGTGTGAACCCTGCCCAGCAGTGGCCACAACACACAAAAAGCCAGAGATCCCCAGTGGATGATCCAGTGCTTAAACAGTCATTCTTTGCTGCATTTTCTCTTACATGTAAGACTGCTGTATTAGCTCTGAAATCTTTATGCCCAAGGATAGTAACTGGCATGCTATTCTCTTAATATATTGATCTTAGAACAAAAGCATGCTGTAAAATGAGATGATTGTAATGGGATTTAAAGTTATTACAGGCAAAGCTATAGTAATGTATAGTAAGTTTCTGGCATTTTCATTTACTAATGAAATATCACATACCTTCAGTAGATACACTGTTTAAAAAGAAATAAATAAATAAAGGAGGAAAAGATTTTTAAGTCCTGGCACCTATATTTTGCTATTAGGTTTACAAAATTATTGTAAATAAACTTTTATGGGAGGGGAAAAGAAATAATAAGACATTCTATTAATGGAACAGAAGTATCACCAAGGACATAATGCATTAAAAAAATATCATAAATGTCACTAAAAATTAAAGAACCTTATTCTGTTTTATACTATTACTATTTAAATGACATTGGAAATATAAGACAACCCTAGCCCACCTAGAAATGAAATAATAATAAATAAAGCCCCTTTTAAACTATAGTCATTGTAAGAAGGTCTTTGTGTAAAGGGAAAATGTACCCAAAAATAGCAAAATCAACTTAAAAACCCCAAGCAACAATGCTGGAATAATGATAGTGGTCAAAGTTGAGCCTTTTGGGGGGAAAAAGTGCTGGACCAACACACTGCATGTGTAGGCAGGAAGCACTAGGAAAGGGGAGGGAGCCATTAATCACTGGTTCAGCTACTGGTTCTGTTTTTAATAGTTGTGCAGGGAATAGAAATGAAATCTGTGTGAAAGAATCAAAGAAAAATAGAAGAAAAACTCAAAACAACACAACAAAAGCAAAACCATAAAGAAACAACAACAAAAAAAAATCCAATTTATTTAAGGCAAAAAAAAAAAAAGCAAATAATTTAAGACCCAATCCTTTCCCAGATAGGAAAATCAAGGAGTAATGTGGCTCCAAAGAAAAATAATATAATAAAATTACAAATCAATTCTAGTCTAAGAGCTAGAATTGCTCTTAGGCCAAAAAGTGATAATTTCTCACCAAATATTATTACTTAATCTAGACCAAAGTGTTCTGGAACAAGAGATATAAGCAAGGAACCCAGAATAGTAAGATCCACGGGACCTCAATCAGGGGAAACAATAAAGAAGGCCAAAATCCAGAAAAAAAAGCAGAATCTGGGAGAGCACACCCTATGGCAAACACTACAAATATGTTCCATGTATTCATAATCCACATTTCATGTATATATTTACCAAGTAACAATGGTGTGAACTCAGCATGATAAGAGGTGACTGACTACTAACTCAGATCAATTAATCATTGCTGCAGCAGAAAGTGAAGCAGACTATCACCTAAAAAGCACATGGAACTTTTTACTATGTTTAATCCAGATAGAAAAGAATTATATAATAAGAAAGGGCATTACACAGTGAAAAAAAGCAATTGTCCATTAGAAAAAAGGAAAAAGATCAAAGATATCTGCCATTGAGGCTAAGAACTTGCAGACGGAAAATAAAAAAGTATAATAAAACAAAAGCCACATTAGGATTAGAGATTCCAAAATTTATCATTTCACAAGAAGAGCGACTGAGAGCACCTTTGATGGCTATCTTAAGAGACATAAGGAATTATTTTAAGAATTATCATCCTAAATCCAGTTGAGGAAGGATTAATTAAGTTTCTCCAGATCTCACAAAGTAGGTACCAACTGGATCAAAGAGACTGGCTAACAAACAGACAGCTAGCTCACCAAGCTTATAGAGCTAGTCTCCATGACAACATCATATGAACATGCCTGTCATGGGACACATCTCCAAAGGACTCTGCAGGCCCACATGAACATGCAGGGTATCCCAGAGGAACTGCTTATGAAGATTTTTAATTCTGGGTTATATCATTGACATTTGTCAATGTTGTTACCATAATGTCTTTCTTGGAAAAGAAGATATAGTGAATTATACCTTAAAGAAGTTCCAGAAAGACTGGGACATATTTTTACATTTACGAAAGCTCTTATTACATAATGTCATTTAGTCAGGACTTGCAGTCAAAATATATCTCTCCAGTAGCTGAGTCTTGGAAAGTTATTGAATACAGTGTTAACCATAAGCACCTGCAGGCACAGCCACCACCATGACTGTTCCTCTGGAGTGAAGGAATAAATTGGAATCTTACCAGACAGCCCTTTTGCTTTTGCACTTATCCTCTGTTTTGTGAGCCTATTGAAATCTACAAAACTGGAAAGAACACTTACAACTAAGAAATTCAACACTGTGAGTCCTCTGGAAGACATTTGAAGAAGTCTCCAGCACCCACTGCAATGCCATCAAGTGAGTTTCAGTTATTTCATGGAATCATTCTTTTGAAGTTATGCAAGGACTCCTATGTCATGGGCATTGGTAATTTTGCCTCAAGCTTCAAAGCAATTCTGGAAGTGCTAGCATTAAAATCACAAAAAAAAAGAGTTACTACTCTGTCATATGAGAAGCCTTAACAGACCTGCCTGTGAATTTTGAGGGTTATGGTTTAGGTCAGAAGACAAAAACCTGCATCATAACACAAACTCAACAGTCGCCTTGCCAGCAGTCTTAGCAGTGTGGTCAAGATGACAGAGATGAATTCTTCCTCTCATGCAAAGAGATAGAAACGTATATCAGAGCTGACACACACAGAGGCGTGATCCAGTCCTGCAGTTTGCATTATTTGAATTATTCTTATTTTCTGGCTAAATGGAATTTAGTGTCCAGAGCTATCAATATAGTTTTCATTGGCATATGACACCTGAGTCCAAGCCAAAGAAAATCAGTCAGAAGCTTCTAAGCCTTCAGTCAGTGAAACAACACAGAAACAAACAAAAATCCAATAGAACCTTGAACCAAACCATACAGTGAGGACAAAAAAATAAGATTAAACCAGTTTTCTAACCTTTTTTAACCAAGTGTTTCAAGAATATTTGGAACTGACTTGGACATTTGTCAACAAGTTAGAGATAATCCAATCTTGGTCTCAAACTAAGTCCTCTCTCACACATGGTGATATTGTAAATAAGGGTATGATGGTAACTAGAGGCCACATCTTTTTTACACCTCTCTCATCTTTTCAGGTGGGTGGGTAGCATTTTGGAAATTAACAATAGTAAGTGAAACACAATGAATATATTAATTTTACACAGTTACCTGTTGAACGAGTTATTAGTTATGACTACTTACTGTATCAATACTAGATCACTGTCCTGCACTCCAAGCAAAGTTTTTTCTCTGTTATCAAGAATAAAGCTGAAGTTGCAGATTGAGTCATACAGTCTACTAACTTTCTCATATCACCAATGACTGTTTTCTTGTGACAGGTTTTTAAGTGGAATGCCCTTATTTCATCGTGAACTGAAATACTACTTCAGCAGAAGCCCACACACTTCTTGCAACATTACTTATTAATGTCTAATGTGGTTTACGTTATCATTACCAGGTATACTTCAGGGTAAGATTTGCTTTCCAGCTTTCTTCTCCTGATTCAATAACCACTTTGGATATTTTCCTTCTGGATTAGCATCCTATTATGTATTTTTCAAAACTGTATCTCAGTTGCTAATTTCTTGGCATGTTTCTAATACCTCCTGTAAGTATATCTATGTCCTTTCTGGTTTTCACAGCTCCTCACAATTTAGGTTACTTCCCTTTCTGGGTCATTAAAAGTAATATTAGTACTGAAGAAAGGATTCCTGTTGAAGGATATTTTTTTTAAGTATTAAGTAAGGTGTGTACTTAAGTGCTGTTGAAATCAACAAGATGTGACAGCTCCCTTAAAGGTAAATATAAGCTTAAGAGCTTCCTTGTCAAGGACCTATATCATGTGCTGAGTGCCACAGTGCAACTACATACACTACTGTCAGCAACGTAACATACATTCACTGTCAGACTCCTTTATGCTCCAGCAGATATTTCTCTATCCATGTCATTCATTTTAAGTCAGGTGGAATGATTTTTGTGGATACTATTGCATGAGACTGACCTACAACAACCTCAGGACTGTTATACTCCTTTCACCCTATTCTTCTGCCATGCCTTGAATGTAAAATATTTTGTACATCTCTGTGTGACTACAGACATGAATAAAGTTAAGGAGACCACATAAATTTGGGCTGATGTGCAGCCAGAAAACAATTTTTTCTGTTGAGATTTGATGTTACCAAATGACAACTTCCATCTTTATTCTTTTAAATTTCTGTCTGTTTTTATATTATACTTGATTTCTACATTTTTCTGATTCATGCAAAGCTTTCAAAGTTATTTTAAATGTAATAACTTTTAGTAGCCTTAAGATAAAAATAGGTAATACACTAAAAAGGATTCATAATTTTCCATCTTGACACCACACAACAGCTCCATAAATATGTACTACACTAGGCTCTACTAACATACATGTATTCAGTAATTCTTTGGTTTTCTTTACCCAGACTTTGAACACAGGCCTTTCCACTTTCTGTTTCTCCAGTTTCATTTATTCTATTTTTTTTTTTCTTTTGAAAGAGTTCGGTATCTCAGCTATTTTCAGCTGGGATAATCCAACACACTTCTCATTTGCATGTAAAGTGCAGTCAATGTGAATTGATCAAAACCAAATTAACAGCAATTGGTTCCAATATTTTCCCTGTTTACACATTAGCTTGCTACCTTTAACATATAGATGTATTGAATTCAGCTTAGCAGCCTGAGCATGAATGCTGTGGCCTTTAAATAGAAACTTATCTGTAATTAAAATCATGCACAAGTTTTAGTGGGAATCTGTTTACTACCTAGAAAGAAAGTTGATTCTAAAAATTAATAGAATTTAGTCTGGTAGTTCATGTGTTTAATTCTGAATGAAATCCCCTAAAACTATGTGGAGTTAGCTTTATTAAGCTTTAGATTATATGAAGGTTATGTCTAGTTGTGGGTGGGTTTTTGAAATAAAAAATCACATCACCATTGATTTCTTTATTTAAGATACCACTGCAAACTGATAATAAGTTAACACAGGTATAATCATTATGAACATTTTTTTGCAAAAGTCATATAATAAATATGCATTGAAACTACAAGCATGCAGTATAAATCATCTGGCACAGTGTTCTGATGACAAGTAATAAGGGCTTTAGAATAAAACCCAAAGCACATATACAGCAGTTGCTATAAGGAAATGATTTATACTATAGTGTATATTGAATTGCTTATTATAAGTTAGAATGGTAATTGCTATGGCTTCACTATACTGTTTAATTGCTACAGTACACTGATATATACGATGGAAGACACTGCAGTAACTGCTGTTGTTATATAACAGCATTTGCATAATCTGCACTGTAGTTTATTCTTATAGTAGATAATGCAATATACGCAGGAATCAAATTGTTTCTCACCGTATTGATTGCAATTAAGGACACAAATATGAATAAAAAGATAAGGGTTTTTTTCAAGGTGTATATATCACAAGACAGTCACAAAATTCAAGCCTAAATCATTACTGTGTTAGTCTTTCTAGGAAAATAATTATAGAAATGCAGCTACTGAGATTTTTGTAACACAAGCATAAGATAGAGTTATGGATGTTTATGCAAGATCATTTTCCAGGCCAGATCTTCCTCATAGGGGTCTGCAGTTAAATCAACTTAACCACTCCAGAACAACAAAGAGTTGGACTTGAATCACCAACACAAATTCATTTCCCCAGCTGACAAGCACGTACCCTCCTCAGCAATGCACAGTCTTGCAGTGCCTGGATGGGAACTGGTCAATGGAACTGGTCTATGCTGGAGATCTCCACGCTGATGACATGGCAGTGGGGTCCTATGTGAACCTTGATGACACCTTGGCTCCCATTGGGTTAAGTCTCTGTTCAGTTGTGCCTCCCACTCTGCAGGGACCTGGTGGTGATCCCTCTGGGAAATAAAGCCTCTGCCCCCTGTCCTGTACATGTTCTCCTGGTTACATTTAAGTACCTAGATTGAGTGCTTCCCTGCACATGTTATCAGGCAGAAGGTAGAAACATATTACCAGAGAAAGAAGGCATCACCAGAAATTTCCCAGTGCCAAAGATAGGCCCAATAATTCTAGCAATTATATCCCACTGCTCTTGAGTACTGAGGTAGCCTAGAAGGTATGGTACTCACATCCAAAAGGGCTGGGGTCTAATTGCAGTGAGCTGTGTAGATCATGATCAACCTTTTCATTTGTTTCTGAAATCACATGTTCCTAGGGGACAATTTAAATACAACTAGTACACTATACTGTAAGAAGAGCCATCACCACATATTTAAGATGCCATTTTCTTCATTCCTTGCTTCTTTGCCTTAAAAATGCAATGGAAAGCTTAGAAAAGACTTTGGTTAGCCTTACTTACGAGTGTTTCACAAAACAATCAGAAGTCATGGATCATAGACATCAGCTATGTTAAAATGCTCAAAAAGATGGCATATTTTTATGATTTGTTTGTATTTTTTTCAGAGTGATAGTAAGCAGTGTGATTTACTTTGATTTGGGATATCTGCTCTTTGTTATTCCCACAGATTCTGATGACATCGTTAGTTTCACATCTATGAAAAATGAACTGATATCTTGTTCTCAAATTTAGCAGTTCATTATTTTTACAAAAGACAGAACACCCAATCTTGAATCAGAAAGAAAATCACATCACATGACTCAGACAACCTCAGTAACAAATTGTCAAAGCAGGGGATAAGGCTCAGCAAAAACGTTTGACAAATATTTCTAAACAGCTACTCAAAACTCACTGAATTAAAAAGCCAGTTGGCAATTGAGGGTTTCAGTAATTAGCTCAGTTCTATTGCTAAAATGAGACACTGCAAAAAGTTGTTAGGAGAACACACTGTAAGACCAAGTCCTGCTTCACTTCATGGACTTCTATAGTTTCAAGAAGCAATTGGTGGCAGGGGACATTGATGTACAACAAATGTAGCATGCAATCACTCTGATTGTTTGTGATCATGACATTTTACAAACACTGCTTCTCTGTCATTTTCTAAAGTATTGTTTTAGAGGGTTGTGACAGAGGTAAAAGAAAGAAAGAAAAAAATGAACAACACAAGGAGAAATGTCACCCCATCTCCCTAGACAAGCCAGATTGAAAAATTGAAGAGAAACCAACTTGCATGAGATAGATTCACAGCACTGACAACATACAAGCAAAATCAGAATTAGATTTTGAGATTATTGAAATAATAAAACCACAGAGGAGTTTACAGTGTACTATCTATATACTAGATTGAGTGCAGCAGTACTGGCTTGTGGTTAGAGCAAGAGCTTGCTGGATATATTTTTATTTTACTCCATTACTGACATACAGTATGACCTTGAGGTTCAAACCCCACTTGTGAGATGGGATAAAAATCTTAAACTGTTTTGCAGTTGAGTAGACAAAATCTCTGAGAGCTCTCTTTAAATGCCTGCAGGCAATAATTAATGCACTTTACACTTCATTGTTTTTATTATTTTACAATGGGAATTAAATAAGCTTTAAAAAAGTTTCCCTGAACCAACCACAACCTACACCCAGCCCATTGCATTTGCAGATGGGAGAAGGGAACCCAATTCAATAATATTTTCTGACCTTCAGCCACAAAACCAAGGTCAGACCACAGATTCAGCCTACGTGCTTGCAGACAGATGCTCAGCCAATATCTGAATATTTCCTATTTTTTACATGTATCTTTCAATTTTTCCATCTGGGTAAAACCCAAGGGATATTGCCTCTTCATGACTAGTCCGTGCTCTTTTTCCCTTCATATTGGTCACTACCCATTAGGAAGACCTACTGCTTGATGTAAGTCTCTCCCTTGCACTCATATTATGCCTAACAGCAACTTTTTCAACTTTAAAGACCTCACAGAAATGTCAGGGGTTGAAAGGGACCTAGAAAATCACCTAGTCCAACCCCCCTGCCTGAGCAGGGGCACCTAGACCAAGGCACCCAGGAACAGATCCAGGGGGGGCTGGAATGTCTCCAGAGCAGGAGACTCCA
>JAOEGS010000408.1:0-11214 GCA_025447755.1 Corythornis vintsioides | reverse complement strand
GTGTTTGTAGCTTCTAGAAACTAAAAAAAAACCCAAACCAACCAAAAAAAAAAAAAAAAAAAAAAAAAAAACAAACCAACAAAAAAAAAAAAAAAAAAAAAAAGAAAAGAAAAAAACCCACAAAACTAAAAACACCCCACCCAAAAAAAAAAAACCCAAAACCAAACAAAGCATCAGAAGGCCTTCTCCTCCCACTTCTGCTTAAAATGTGAACAAAATTTATCCACAAGAGATCAGTAAGTTTCAAATGAATGTGGAAAAGATTTCAATTTAGAAAAAGCAGTGTGATTTCACACATTCCCAGTAACTGTGCTGACCACTTCGAAGTAGATTTATATGCAGCATTTGGGTATCAGCTCTTGCTTGTAGAAAATACTGAGTGAAATGGTATGGAGTTAACTGGCCATGAAAGGACTGAGAAACTGAAAACTGGCAAGTGGGTGCCAGGAGTGGGGGGGGGAGAGTAAAATGGAAGGGAGCAAAACAACTGAAAGGACAGTGAATAGCTCATTTGTCAGAAAGGAGCTGGGAGGGATCCATCGGAGGAAAGGAGCAGGGTTCATGCCACAGAACTTTCAACTTCTGGAGCCTCCCCAAGTGTTCAGTCTACAGCACCCCACAAGCACAGCATGCTCCCTTTCAGTTTCTCTTACCTCCTTCTGCTCTCACTGGCAGTGACTCTTACAAACCCAGTGAGAGATCTGTTCACAACAAAAGCATGTTATTTCTCACAATCCTGGAGTTACTAAAATGGGAATGCACCTCTGCAGACCCTCCAGTCCATCAGGGTCAGGTGGAACAGGATACTCAGCTTCATGACCAGTTGGATTTTGAGTATCTCCAAGGATGAAGACTCCACAACCTCTACCAATGTTCAAACACTATTTAGAATCACAGAATGGATTGGGTTGGAAGGGACCTTAAAGAACCTCTAATTCCAAACCCCCTGCCATGCTTGCCCCCATGTAACCTAGCCTTGTTTCAGATACATATCTCATTATTTTTGAAAGTATTTTGTTCCTGAATGGAGATTAAAAAAAACCAAACAAAACAACAACCAACCAGTACTGGCAATTGGGAAAGACCAATTATTAACATGTATAGTTTTTAATCAATACTCCTGTCATGTTTAAAGAATGCATGCAAACAAAAAATCTTTAATAGGATAAGTAGATTTTTTTTTCAAGGCAAAATTAATAGTAAATCTAATTTCTAAACTACTGAAATGGTGACTTGATAATATTTAATGAAAAATAACGGTGGAAAATCAGGCATCCAAACATCCAAAGATGTATCACATTCGCCTTCGGCTTCCGTTGAAAAGAAAAAGGGGTGTAACAATCTCCCACCCACGTCTCACGGTGGCTTCGAGGGAGAGTTACTCATCAGTGAAAGCACCGAGAGGTGCAGCAGAAAACACCCCTTGACTCGGGGGCGGTGCCGCGGTGGGAAGACAAGACCGACGGCAGCGCACTCACACCTCCCCCCACCCCCTCCCGGGCGGGACCCACCGCAGCTCGGCCAGTCGCTCCCCGCAGCCCCCGACGGACTTCTCAGCAGCTCCACCGCCCAGCGTAGCGCAGCGCAGCTCGGCTCGGCGCTGCCCGCTCGGCTCCTTCTCCCTCCACCACCCTGCGTATCTCCCCGCTGCCGCCTGGCTCCTTCCACCTGCGCGGCGGCGGAGGGGAGCAGGGAGCCGCCGAGCTGGGAAATGTGAGCCCCGATGGGCGCCGGTCCGCCGCGGCGGGGGGCGGCCTGGCTGCTGGTGCTACCGCTGCTCCTGCCTTTGCCCCCCGCGGCGCACACAGGTAGGTGGCGGCGCTGCCTGCTGCCCGCCGGTCCCATGGGGGATGCGCATCCCTCGCCTAGTGGAAGCCGGAATCCCCGCGCGGCCGCGTCCTTGGGGTCGTCTCCGCGCTCGGTTATCATGGCACAGCGAGGCAGGCAGAACTGACAGGACACCGAGAGCTCGGTCTGCTGTGTCCTGCCGTGCTCCCTCTGCCTGCGGCCACTGGAGTCCGCGCAGACGGCCCGGCAGGCGGCTTCTGTGACCGCCGCTTGGGTTAGGGGTTGAGTACCATGCGCCGTTCGTGTTAGGCTGCAGTGCCTTATTTAGCGTCTGTGTTGCTGGCCCTCGGTGCTTAACTGGAAGAAGAGGACGGGGTATTTCTGTAATGTTGCTTCATCTTTCTCATTTCTCTATAGTTATGCTGGAATGATTCTATTAGGTTTTACAAAGCTGGATGTTAATTTACTTTCAGTTGTAAATTGGTGGCATGCTCTTGAGAGTCTTTGTGACATGCATCGGGGTAATTCCCCAAATATCTTCTGTTTTCTCCCGTCGGTTTTGCTTGACAGTCATCATGCCCAGGAGTCGTGCCTGAGCAGTCAAGGGACAAAACAAAAGGCAGGATAGGGTTTTGGCAGAAAGATTCAGCTCGTGTCGGTGTCCCGAGTGGCTCAGGTTCTCCCAGTCTGGGGCACCCCTCTGGTGACAGCTGCATATTCAATCACAAGGAGCCAGGGGGAGCAGCAAAGGCAGCAGCTGGAGTGGGCTGTGGGAGCAACTCAGCAAACCGTCTAGAAAAAATTGAAAAAGTCATTGTTTAATCAATAGAAGTAAGAAGTGTGTTATGTTCCTCTTTGCCAATTGGGAGACTACCAGTTTTTGTAAGAAAATAATAAGAACAGGAAGAAGCATCCTGGATTTTGGTAATACTGGAATGTTTATTAATTTATCAAGCTCCTTGTTAAATCCATCTCCTTGCTTTTAGTGGAGGTTTCCCTAAAAACATCCTTTTGCAGTTAGAGCAACCTTTAAATTTCTGGCACATAGAGTCCAATCTCTGTCTTGTAGATCAATATAGAAGAAAGAATGCAAAGGATACTACAATATATACTATTCTGAGGAAAGGGAAATGAGCCTGAATGCTGTACTCTTCTATTCATAGAAGCAGAGCCTAAAGAACCACTTTTATTCCTGCATCAATATGTGGTATTTGAGCATCAGGTACAATTTATGAAGTATGGAAGTGAAATGCTTGGCTTCAAGCTGAGCAGTGATGAGATGTTCTATGTTTTGCTATTGACACAAGGTGATTTAAGGTACACTTTGGATCTGAGAAGACGCTGATTTGTTGTTTAGACACAGCCAGTATTAGCTAAAGTATTAAATAGCATACTGAAGCACCAGATTATTTCGTATATGAGGTATGCAGTGTGCACATAATATATAGGCTAACTGCCCTGTGGGTATTCTCTTGTGATGCCTAAGTCTTGGGAATTTTATAGATTGCAGTTGACATGATAGCTGTACATTACCTAGGCATAGTAAGAACTCACAGACAATTGTCTTCTTTCATTACCTAAATGATTCAAAGAAAAAATATGCTCATGTAACAATAGAGACAAGAAAAGCAGTGGGGAAATATATTGTAAAAATATAATTATTTTTGAACCTTTAGAAATCTTAACAATTTTATGCATGAAGTATGTTGTATTACCTAGTCTTTGTATACTCAGAAGGATTGAACTTCTGGTGGTAGTAATGTGTTTTTTTACCAGAGAGGGAATTAAGTTTCAGAAATAAGAGTGGGAGGCCTGAGCTTGGTGCTTTTACCTGCCATTTCCTCGCTCTCTGACATTTTCTGTTACATTTATTCATATGTAACACAGAAATAAATCAAAACAGATATTTGCATAAGGAGAACTACAGTGTATGAGGGAGGAGTGTCATGTTTATATAGGTTAAAGGCATGCCCTCTTCTCATCTCCAACCACCAATCTCATGCCAGGCTGTTTCAGACAATGCTGTGATCTATGCCTTAGTGCTTGTCTTTGCTTTAGGTTTCCATAAGTTGACAAATTCTTATCACCTGTTAATTAGGACTGGAAATGGTTTAAGGAGCTAGTTCATTCTATAGTGAAACTTCAAACACTATTGGGATTTGTGATGAAAGTCCAAAACTTGGATGTGCATTGCAGTTCTGCCTGTGAACATTCAGGTTCACCACTGTGAACTTCACCCTCCCACGGCTGTTGTTTCCTAGTGGCGTTTTTAGTCTTAATTTGAAGAGAAGCAAGTGGTTAGGTTATTCAAGTAATTTGTGCATGTGTGGTTCAGTTTGTTTTTATAGCTGTGGCTTGTGCAGATTGATTTCTGCTGATAGATTTATCTCCCAGCAGTAGTGTAGATTATCTACAATTATAGGATTAATATCAAAGAGAAAAATTATCCTTTATGAGCAAAACAAGACCTCCTGTATTTTAAGAAAAATTATTTTTGCAAGAGCCTGAATTCTGTAAGCTAAGCCCATCTCTAGATAAAAATGAGGTTTTACTGGAGAACTGTGTTTAAATGGTGTACCATTCTGCTTCTGCTTTATACTTAGTGTACCTGGAACTTGCAAGTTTTTATCCCCTGCTTATCCTGTCTTGAAAACAGTTCAGTAAAACTATGTAAACTAGAAAGAAGAGGAACAAGTTGTAGGACTTGTATGGGATAGTTTACATATGAAGAGAGCAAATAAACTATCTCTTTCCTGTTGAAAATAGAATACTTTTCCCTTCCGCCTGCCTGCTGCAAGAGAATTTTAAAATCAGTGAAGGGACAGGAGGGTGATTGTAATCTCTTCTTTTCTTTGTACCCTAGCGTTTTGTAGTCCCCGAGTTAAATCTCACTTGGAAGACTGAAAACATCTAAGCTGTCAATTTCCACTCCTTTCTCTGTGATAGGAACAAGAAAGTGTCCAAGGAGAAGTAAGAGAAGCAGAATGTTGCTTCAGCAGATGAAAGGCTTTTGCATGCTGTTACCAAGATGTATGTGTTTGAGATTATTTGCACTCTGTAAGCACACAAGCGGGTATTACAGCTCTTAGATGAAAAGGGTTATTTCCTACTAGTTTCTTAAAGGCTGGAGGGAGCAGTTGAGCTAGTTATTTATTATTGCACCTGGTTAGCAAAAGACATAATTTGATTTTTCTTTTCTGAAAGTACATAAATATCCTGCTCTTAGGGGATACTGCAGTCAAAATAGTAAGGTGCAGGATGTGGTTTTTAGAAGCACTGAAAATTGACTGTACCCTAGGAAGACTTAGGCACATGTTGCTGACCCCACAATAAGAAGATAACAGACACATACAGAAGTATACTTATTCAGCTCTCTGAATCTATATCAACTTACAGTGTCTCAAAATCAATGAAGATCTAGCTTCTCTGCCAGCCCAGGTGATCGTCAGGGTTCTCCTGATCTCATCAAAGGTTCCCTTGAACATCAGCAACACCGTGCTGTCGCTTGGTTCCAGCTGTTACGTTACTTCCTGTAATGTAATTTCTGAGACAGTCTTTCATAATTTATGTGTAAAAGATGCAGATGATTATGCTGAATAACTTCCCCTGTACAGCAAAACCACTTTAAATCTATGGGCAGGTAAATGAGTCTAAAAATCTTGACTGGTGGTTTTAACAAAAAAAAATTGCCTGTTGAGTACAGGAAAGGTACTAAAAATATGACTGCACCTATAATTAGATACTGACTTGTTCACATCTGAAATTACTGTGGGACACTCTGAATGTATGGTGCCTTGAAGCATACCAACCTGTACCTGAAAGGAGGGTACTGCAGGTGGGTACCTCAGGAAACCTTAATTTTTTTGTGAGTTCTCTGCAAACAGTTGTTTCCCAGAGGCACTTCTGTTTCTCTCCACAGATTATCAAGGACATAAATGTGGGACACAAAAGGGAAAAATAATTCTGTGAGTGTTTCTGGTAGCAGAGAAGCTTAACAGGTTGCCTTACGCTTACTGAGATACTACCTCCTTGTCTCCAGCACCATGCAAGAGAACCTACCTAGGGCCATGCTGGCTGTCCCACGGGGTGAACTTGAAATTTCCTCTTGCCATTTGCAAGTACTGGCTGAGGACTGGAAACAGGCCATTTGTGATTGTTTGAATGGGGGTGGCCGTGTGACCTTGGCAGACTGCCTGCTAGAGATGAGGCAATGCAAGCCTGCTAGGAGTGGGAGCCTTCCTCTCCAATCTTGGATGCAGAAGTTGTTTGACTTGCATCTTTTGAGGATTACCTTTCCTTTAGAAATGAAGGCAAGTGCTCGTCTTGTGTTTGGCTTCACACCTTGAATTTCGCACACCTTGAATTTCACTCACCTTGATTCAGGCCAGTATTGATCACCCAGAATTAATAGAAAACATACCTACAATAACTTTCTCCTGTTGGAGTGCATCAAGGAAATGTTTTTGCAGCAGCACTTAGGTAGTGTGAGCTCTACTCCTGCACTTGCAAATTTTTAGCACAGTGGGAAGAAAATTCAGCTTATTTTTTTTCTGTTATACGAGTTATCAAAAAGGAGCAGATGCCGTTTACTTCTCCAGCTCTCTCCTAGCAAGCCTTCAATGGAAAGGAAAGACTTTCTCCTGCTTTATGAAGTTGGGTCTTTCTGGATTGTGTTTGAAAGGTTCTTTGACCAGTATTCTCTATAGAGGTGTTTTTATAGGTTAGCACATGGTTTGGATAAATAAACACAAGGCTTTACACAGAGGAGGAGAGCATGTCAGGGCAAGCCACAGCTTCAGCCTCCCTTTGGCATCTCTTTCATTCTTCAGGCTATATTTCCACTCTACTTTTTCCCCAAATGACCTCCTTGGGATTACCTGTTTCCAGTGGCAGCCTGCCTGTTTCTTCAGAACAAACCCCACATGCCACAGTCTCATCTTTCTCATGCATTTCCTCACCTCTCCACTCACACTTTTTTATCTGCTCTACCACCTGGTTTTAATGTAGTCTTACATCTCCATTTCTGTCCCTTTCTTTCTCTCCCCTGTGCCCCCTCTGAAAAGGCTGTGATGGGAGTGTCAGGCTCCTGTTCTGGGAGGGCAAGCATGTGCTTTGTGGTTACATCTTGAGCACTGTTATGACTTGAACAGGAAATCGTCTCTGCTCCTCCTCACATTCCCAGCAGCACTGCACAGGTCAGAGGGTTTCACTAGCCCACCTTCATACCTGAAAGTCCCAGAGCTGTATCAGCCCACCATCCATGGATCCATGGCTTTGAAATAGTAGCTACAATTGGTGAGACACGGGGAGTATCTGCCACGCTGCCTGTAAATTTGGTGCCCAGCACAAAGGAGCCACTTCCATCAGAGGTGCTTCCAAAGGCCACTTTGGTGTAAGAAATAGAGCAGCAATTGAAACCAAAGTCTCTGCCATTGTCAGAAAAGGAGTTACTCTTTTAAATTCCAAGATGACTGTATGGGAGGAGTCAGTGAATTTTACTGCTGTGGAAATTGGGAAAAGCTGTGTTGCAGTAAGACTTGCCTTTCTGTCTTAATGCTTTCCACATCACTCACTGTCTTAAATTATATCTTACAGTTGTCTAGAGACGTCCTATGACTTTATTGTTTTATTTTATTGGATAATTTGGTGTTTGCACCCTTATAGCCATGCCACAGTGAAATACAGCAGATGATCGCTCCACTTGAGAACAGTACAATCAACAACTTACACAAGAGGCGTTTCTCTGCCCACAGGTCAGCTTTCAGTCAGTCCTCTGCATTCCCACACCACTACTTCAGCCAGCATACATAAAACATATGTGTTTTTAAGTATTATGTATTTTTACACTTTGCAGCTGCTAGATTACCCAACTTAAGTGAAAAGTTAAACAGTTTATAATCAGTTTCACAGGATGTCAGGGGTTGGAAAGGACCCTGGAGATCTTCAAGTCCAACCCTCCTGCCAGAGCAGGACCATATACTATAATCTAATCTAGCACAGATCACAAAGGAATGCATCCAGGTGGGTCTTGAAAATCTCCAGAGAAGGAGACTCCACAACCTCTCTGGGGAGCCCATTCCAGTGCTCTGTGACCCTTACAGTAAAGAAGTTCCTCCTCATGTTGAGGTAGAACTTCCTGTGCTCCAGCTTCCATCCATTTCCCCTTGTTGCATCACAGGGCACAAGTGAGAAAAGGCTGCCCCCCCCCCCCCCCAACTCCTCACCCCAACAGTCAGCCCTCATATATTTATAAACATTTATTCAATCCCCTCTCAGTCTTCTTCTGACTAAAGAGCCCCAGGTCTTTCAGCCTTTCCTCATAAGACACATGTTTCAGTCCCTTAATTATCCTTGTAGCCCTCCATTGGACTCTCTCAAGTAGATCCTTGTCCCTCTTGAGCTGGGGGGCCCAGAATTTGATGCAATATTCCATGTGAGGTCTCACCAGGGCAGATGGGGTGCAGAACCTCCCTCAATCTGCTGGACACACTCTTCCTAATGCATCCCAGGATACCATTGGCCCTCCTAGCCACAAGGGCACATTGCTGTCCCATGGATAGCTTGTTGTCCACCAGGACTCCCAGGTCCTTCCTTGAGTGG
This sequence comes from Corythornis vintsioides, assembly GCA_025447755.1. NCBI lineage: Eukaryota > Metazoa > Chordata > Aves > Coraciiformes > Alcedinidae > Corythornis > Corythornis vintsioides. The sequence continues at coordinate 2,826 of JAOEGS010000408.1, read as the reverse complement.
GCACAAGTCATCATATCTGTGTGTGTTTTGCAGTACTGACATTAAACATGGCTGTTTGTCACCAAGATTGGCAGTGATGCCTCCCACAGATAAAAGCAGATAAATCTGAGCGGATTTTTACAACATGGAAACGATGTGTGTGTTTGTACTTGCATTTGTACATTCACATGTGTGTGCAGGTGTGTATAGATAGATATGGCTATAACCAAAACTGAAATTTGAACAGTACCAACTTGGGCAAGGCACTTACCTGGCAGCAAGCTCTGAGTGAATAAAGCTGGCCAGGTTTTCAAACCCAGCAGACAGTTTCATAAAGAAATGAGGCACCTGCCATGCAGTCTTCTACTCATGTGAATAATCTCTCTGATGTCAGTGGGGTTTTTTGCTCAAACATGAAGTTGTTTTCAGGCTAAGTCATGACTATTTTGGAGACACTCCAAGATCAAGACATGGCTCTTTGTTGTGGTGGTGGAGTTTGCAAGCCTCTGTTATTAATTTCTTACCAGTTCAGGTGTGCAGAGTCACGAAGATGTAAAGATATTATTCAATGTTTGATTTACAGTGTTTCCAAAGATGGTAATAATGACTCCATTTTTTTCATGCAAAAAATAAAGTGACTTTGTTATACTGGGAAGTGATGACAGCCATTGCAGGCTATCAATGAGACAGACTAAACCTAACAAAGCAACATGTGTAACTGACATCTGCTCTCATTTAGAACTGTACAAACTGAAAATACTTCATGTGACAAGCATGCCATTAATCCTGGTTAATGGAAATAAAAGCAGAATATAACTGGATATATTGTCTTTAAAGACAAGATACTGAAAGAAGCAACTGCTGTGCGTACTCAAGTCCTTTACTGACTGCTAACCACAGAACATACAAGCTCTGTATATGATCTATTTTCTACACTTGCTTCCTCATACTATTGTCAAATAACCACAGAGGTGTTTATTCTTGACTTTTCCTGGAGAAATAGAGGAGTATGGTAGTTTTGTTCTTGTTTTACAGATGCACAGTGGAGGAATAAAAATACTTGAATCATTTGTTGTAAGGGTAGACAGAAGCCTTTATTTAAAGGGGCAAGACCAAATACAGAAACCAAATCTCTGCTTTTGCAGCAAATGGGGAGTTAACAGTTTTGGTCCCTTTGCCTTCCAACTCACCCTGAGCAAGGAGCAGTGGGGAGGGTGTTGTAATGCTTTAAATCTTGTGAAGATACAATCTGTGGGTTCTGTGTACTGAGATTGACTGCAGCAGATGAGCCAGTGTTTCTGTTTTGAAATGTCATTTACCGCAGCAGAAACCACACTGGGAGGAGGGATAATTAAAAAACAAAACAACCAAACAAAACTAACAAACAAAAAAAACACACACAACACCTCTGCATGTTAGTAGTTTTTGAATATTTGAATGTAACACGCAAATGGATGACTCTTGATACTTTAAAATGTAAACAGGGAATAGAAATGTTTTTATGCAAGGATGAACAAGTGTCAAAAGTTACAGACAAAAAAAAAAGATATTCAGAAAACCAATTGAAGTAATTTCCTTTTTCTGTGATGAGCTGGCTGCCTCCAGACAGTTCAGTTCAGTGACTATGCCTGATAAGCAGTACACACTTTTTAAACTTATAAAGAAAAAAAATGTGAAAAGTTAGGGATGTTTTTAGCTGTCCTGTACCTGATACAGCACTACTCCTGCCAAATTTATTACTGCACTGTATGAAACCAGACAGTATAAGATCTCTAATAGTATCAGATAGTATAAGGAGGCCTATCAAAATGGGGCTGGCAGTGACATTCAGAGATCACATGGTTCATCCCACTACCCCTAGCCAGAATCAGCTAAATTAGTGTCATTTCTGGTAAATCTTTCTCTGCCAGATCTTTCTTCAGAAGATCCAGCAGCCCTCTTAGGTGACCCATCCTTACATGACATATGACACACCTCTCCTCTTCCCACAAGGGTTTACTCCCAGTGTCTCTTTTCTGGCTGAAACTGAACTTTGTTCCTTTTTCTCCTTGTTTGTAGTGAACAAGGGGAATAGATTATCCTTCTCATGTAAAGACTTACAGTGTTCCATACCAGTCCTTCCTGGACAAGGTGAGTCCCTGATAGCTGCCTAGGAAACAGTTCAAGGTTGATGGGCTTGACCACTATGTCTGCTGGAGGGAGAGAGATACACCCAGAGTCCATCCTAACTAAAGAAGAGTTTATCTTCCTCCACTCTTTATAACCCCTGCAAAGTAGATGTCTTGCTCAGAGCACTAGTTACTAGAGGCAAATCTCTATCTGCTGATGTTTAAGGTCTGGAAATTTTAATATTTTCTCCAAAGGTTTTTGGACCATGCAGCGTATACTGTATTCTACTCCAGACTCTGTTTTATTTTTAAATATCTCCTTGCTGGGTTTCTTAGGTTTTCCTCATTTTTTTTTTTATGCGAAGCCTTTTATGACTTTGACTCCCAGCAATCCTAAGAAAATACCTATGTTGGGAATTGTAGCAGAAGTTTTGTGCCTCAGTGACTCCCTCCCTTTCTACACAGGTTGCCTGGTTGCCGTTCTCAGGGCTTGGGCAACGTTGCGTGCTTTTGATGTTTTTAATTTTATTTTTTAAAAGTCTGTTATTCCTGGTGGTTGATTATGCAATTGATGGTTTTCCTGAAGTCTCCCAGTCACTTTAGTGTTGTATTGTGGTACATAGAATGAAGCTTAATGCATGGTTGATTTCTTGTAATCCGTGTAATGCTGGTTTTCTTCCTTTCTTCCTTTCTTCCTTTCTTTCTTCCTTTCTTTCTTTCTTTCTTTCTTTCTTTCTTT
>JAOEGS010000407.1:36359-49396 GCA_025447755.1 Corythornis vintsioides | reverse complement strand
TCCAGCCCCCCCTGGATCTGTTCCTGGGTGACTTGGTCTGGGTGCCCCTGCTCTGGCAGGGGGTTGGACTAGATGATAATCTTTCAAGGTCCCTTCCAACCCCTAACATTCTGTGATTCTGTGATTCTTTGGAAAAGCACAAGGTACTGTTGCTTCTTTCTCTGGTGACTGCAGACTGATTTGCATGGGCAAATGCCTTTCTTAATGATTTAAACACTATGATCAGTAACCATTGTCCACAACCATAAACAGAGAAGAATCCTTGCAGGACTGTAGATCTAGAAATGTTTGATGGGAGATGTTCTTTACTGCAGTTATATACTGAACATTATTGCAGTTGTTACCTGAACAGTGGGGCTGAATGTTACTAATAAGCAGAAATCTTTGATGGAATTAGACTTGACTGTCATGATAATATTTTTTTAAAAGCTTCTTGGGTCTGATCATGGTTTCAAATAGCTACACAAGTGATTTGTCACCATTTTATAATGTTTGAATTTTTGTAAACACTTGTTTTCAGAATATGTCCTTAAGCTTTAGGTTATAAAAACTACTACTACTCTACTCCTCACCAGTACTGCTTTTAATTATGATTTTTTAATTTTTTTTTTTTTTTAAGGAATTTTGAACATCTTATACCTGATGCTCCTGAACTGATTCATGATTTCTTGGTGAATGAGAAAGATGCAAGCTGCAAAAGAAATGCATTTATGATGCTAATTCATGCAGATCAGGTAAAGACACTTGCCCTCAAACTTGATTGGTTTCAGTACTTGAAAATGTCCTAGGTAACTAACAAGTACTTGGTTAGTAGTATAAGCTGCTATATTCATAAAAACTCCCTATATATGGTAGTTTTAACTTATTTGTGCAGTATTTGGTAGCTGGAAAAGTTAAAGTAGGTTTTTAGTGCTGTCTCCATTGGAAAGAGGATGACTGTGTTTAGTGAAGGGCACAGTGGTGCCAAAAACTAATTAGTTTTGCCAAGTGAGCTTAAGCAGACCAAGAAGTGCTCCATTACCTCCTGTTTGATAGCTTTTCTGGTTCCATGAGGAAAATGTCCACTTCTGTTTAGTGTTTTGGATTAATTGCTGTATGGGTAATTCCTTTTGGTGCTGGTTGCCATGAGTTTTGTCTCTCTTTTGGCCATCTGTAGATGGAATGGATTAATTTGCTCTTCAGGTTTACAATATTATGGTAAATTGCTTGGAATTTCGAATGGAAGGGTTGAGTATGTGCTGGTTTGCATCTTGATTTTTAAAATGTGTTTTAAAATCCAGCTGAGTGAGCAATCCCAGAATAATTCAGAATAATTTCTCTTCTGTTTGTACAGGATCGAGCTTTGGATTATTTGAGCACCTGTATTGACCAAGTGCAGACATTTGGTGACATACTGCAGCTGGTTATTGTTGAACTCATTTATAAGGTAAGAGGGAAATGTTGTGGCACATTTAAACCCTATGTGCATGTTAGATTGCTAACAAGGATGGGATGCTACAGCCAGTATTTAGCCTGTGCCAGGAACACCTCTGGTTAGCAGGGCTGGGTAAGGTTTGTCTCTTGAAGCACTGAACTGCTCCAGAGTGCACAGTGCAGAGCGAGGTGTCTCACCTCATTTGCTGCAGTGTGGGCTCTATTCTCAGATGGTTCTTCATGGCCAGAGCAGGGCAGCTGTTCCAGAAGCTTGGAGGCCATACCTTTCCTTTTGATCTGGGATTCAAAGCCCTTGTAGCATGGCACAGAATTGTCATTAATAGCCTTATAGTAGCTTTTGTCATTATTTTTTTACATCTCTGAATGACACTTCCTATTCCCAGAAAAGGCTGTCACCTTTGCTGAATTTACTTTTGCTTAACCTTCTTGTTGTAAAGAAATGGAGCAGTAAAGCTCTTTGATTGCTCTTTTCCTTCTGTCCTTCCATCATTGTTCCCCTGGGGCAGGTCTGCCACGCCAATCCCTCGGAGAGAGCTCGCTTCATCCGCTGCATCTACAACCTGCTGCAGTCCTCGAGTCCTGCAGTCAAGTATGAAGCTGCAGGCACTCTAGTGACTCTCTCCAGTGCACCAACAGCAATCAAGGTGTGTTCTCTGCTATTTCAGCAGCTTTCAGTGCAGTGGAGTGAATCCTGTATGCTGTATGTTGATACTTGGAAGGAGCCCAGGCTTTAGTAATGCAGGGTGTTTATCATTTCACATCTGGAAGAAACACTGTCAATACAGCTCTTAAAACTGGTCACAGAAAAAGACACAGACTTGCAGCTAGTGGGCTTCACTAACTGGTAGGGGACAAGCTTGTATACCCTGCAGATTGGTGTACAGCAATCTCTTTGGCATACTTAGCAAAGCAGCCTAAAGCTGAACACTTGCATAGATTGATTGTCTTTCTTTACTCATAACTATTACACCAGGATGGAAGCATAAAGCAGCCAAGGTAGACAGTGATTACCAATTGACCTGGAGTTCCTAGATTTCTGTTTGAGATCACACAGAAATGTAGGACTTGTATGGGAATTTCAAAAGTAGAAAATGCCAGTCTAGAGGTTGAGTAAACCCACTGAAAACAGTCGTTTCAGGAGATGAGAGAGAGTATTAATTCCAACAGTCTTGCTTTGGCATAGTCATTTTTCTTGAGTAGAAACACTGAGACCATATCTAGGTAGGCTAACACTGGCAACTGTTTTAAATTGGTTTTCAGGCCCTGTTGTGTACTTAAGAGCTGACCCAAAGCATACCAGGAAATTTCTCTCTTTGTAGCCCTCTCTGGCTCTGAAATGAAGTCTGTGTAGTGCAGGCTGATACCATTGAGAGCCTTCCTCTGTCATTTTTATACTGTGGTGGAATTGAGTTTACAGTGGAGCAGAATGTTTTAAAACCTGTTCTCAGGTTCGTTTCTGTGCCAGCTCTTGGAGTAGTTGCTTTGACAGTCATGTAGAATGTTTCTTTTCCCGATTTTTCTCTCTGAATTTTGCCAGTTTCTCCTCTTCACGACTGAAAAAATGGTTTTGATCCTTTTCATTTTAGGCAGCTGCACAGTGCTACATAGATTTGATTATTAAAGAAAGTGACAATAATGTGAAACTTATAGTTCTGGATCGGTTGATTGAACTGAAGGAGCATCCCTCCCATGAACGAGTGTTACAGGTAGGGGACCTGCCTCTTCTCCTGCAAGCTTGGTCAAGACTTACTTCCTGATTGGAAGTTGTGATGTATGGGAGAATGTACTTCTGAAGTTTAAATCATCTGTTGGTGGGGCAAAGGCTGCCTTGACTGTGAGGCTTACTGGTGTGGCTGCCATGGCAGACTTCTCTCTGAGGGTAGAGTGCACTGGGTGAAGCTTCTGATGCCTGATAACGTGCTCAGTAGCTTCTGGATTGTGGATCCTGAAAGCTTGGAAAATCACTGAGGACTAAAACTTAGAACTGTATGAAAAGGAAGCAATGTAAAGCAATCAAGTGGTTCTTTTGCTGCTGTTTCAGGATCTAGTCATGGACATCCTCAGAGTGTTGAGCACCCCGGACCTCGAAGTGCGCAAAAAAACCCTCCAGCTGGCTCTGGATCTCGTCTCCTCGAGAAACGTGGAGGAGGTGAAACAGCTTGACATTCATCCTATTGCTTTTAATTCTTTGGAAAGATATTCTTGGGGGGCCTTCATGTTCTTTTTGGTGAATGTTTTCTGCAGCTTGTGATTGTTCTGAAGAAGGAGGTGATCAAAACGAACAACGTGACTGAGCACGAAGACACGGACAAGTACCGGCAGCTGCTGGTGCGCACCCTGCACTCCTGCAGCGTCCGCTTCCCCGACATGGCTGCCAACGTCATCCCAGTGGTAAGCACGGGGGCTCTCCAGCCTCTCTGCCTCCCCCAAGGTGTGGAGACTGGCTGAATTGGAGCTGTTTCCAAGCAATACTGAACTAGGAGTACTTAGCAGTACTAAGCAATCCCTAAAGAAATGCTTTGGATGCTCTAGTTACTTGTCTTCTGAGACTACAATACGTGTGAAGATGGTGAGCTGAAGTGTACCTTAAAAGTGCAGTCGTAGAATGATTTGGCTGGAAGAGACCTTTAAGATCATCAAGTCCAGCCCTTAACCCTACACTGCCAGGGTCCCTAAACCATGTCCCCCAGCACCACATCTACGTGTTTTTTAAACACCTCCAGGGATGGGGACTCCACCACCTCCCTGGGCAGCCCATTCCAATGCCTAACCACCCTCTCTGGAAAGAAATTCTTCCTAATATCCAACCTAAATTTCCCTTGGTGCAACTTGAAGTCATTGCCCCTCATCCTGTCATCTTTAACTAAGGCAAAGAGGTCGACCCCCACCTCTCTACCACTTCCCTTCAGGTAGTTGTAGAGAGCAATAAGGTCCCCCTGAGCCTCCTCCTCTCCAGACTAAACAATCCCAGCTCCCTCAGCCTTTCCTCATAGGAGAAATTCTCCAGACCCTCCAGTCATTTGTGTCCTTAAAGAAACAAAGGGATTATGATGATTCCTAATTGTTTGGAATGTCCTGAAGGTTGTTAGACTTCAGCTCTGTTTAATGGGAGATAGATAGGCAGTTTGACTTTGCCATGCTGCTCCATGTGCTCATGTTGGCTCTTTTTTGTGCCAGCTGATGGAATTCCTGAGTGATAACAATGAAGCAGCAGCTGCTGATGTCTTGGAGTTCGTGCGGGAAGCGATCCAGAGATTTGATAACCTCAGACCTCTGATTGTTGAGAAGATGCTTGAAGTCTTCCACGCTATTAAATCTGTCAAGTGAGTCCCAAATGTGATCCCCAACAGATACTGGAGCACCATGTGCATTGAGTGTATATTGGCACTAAAGAGTGTGCCAAAATCCTTGCAACCTGCCCACAAAGAATAACTGAAGCTGAGATATTCTGGGGGCAGATGATTTCTAGGTACAGCTTCCTTCTTGTCTACGCGTACCAAAGATAATATTGAGTGTTTGTTGCCTTGAATGAAGAAATTAAATTCAGCTTTTCATTTTATGTGATGCAATTGAGAATTGTATTTCCACTTGCTAGAAGGTAGCATTGTTGGTGAAGATCAACTCTTTTTGTTTAAAGAGAGTAACTAAGGAATTATTGCAGCGGGGATTTGCACATTTAGGCAACTGGAAATACTCACTGTACATTTATTAGAAAGTCTTGTCTAACACAGGCTGGACTTCACAAAGCTTCTTTAGCACCTTTCAGGCCTCTAAAAATCTTGTTTTTCTGATGCATCTACAAAGGTTAAGTCATAGGAGAACTTCTCTGTATCAAGACACCACTCTGCCATTCATCCAATATAAACTCTTGAGTTCTATTTCCATCACCTTCTTATTAAGTGGGGGAAAAAGAAAACCTGTGAAGCTTTGCTCTTTTTCTCCCTAAGCTTCATGTTCTTGCTTTCTGTTCTCTCCCACATGAAAGAAAAGTTAGCTTGTCTTGGTTAACTGGAGAAATTACAGCTGACTTTATTTTACACAGAATTATTGTTGAGGCTGGAATAGACCTTTGAGATCATCAAGTCCAACCTAAGAGCTGACATTTGCATTCAGCAGTTACTTCATTATAATCATGATGAAATTAAATTTTGGAATATCAAGATTAAGACATGGGAATAAATTGGTAGCATGTAATCCATCTTATTTGCTACACTTGTGCATTAATTTACTAAGGATGATTGCTCTTGATGAAACTTGCTTTCTGTCAGTTGTTTTGAATATGTCAAGGCTGGCTTTTACCACCTGACCACGGATATTACCCCTGATGCTAGTTCAGCAGGAAAACATCAGTTGTCACTGTTCTTGTTGTAGGATTTATCGAGGAGCTTTGTGGATCCTTGGGGAATATTGCAGCACAAAGGAAGATATTCAGAGTGTAATGACAGAAGTCCGCAGATCCCTGGGAGAGGTGTGTTTCCTTTGTGCCTTTACTTCCTATTATGTACTGTATTCTCTAAGAAAAATGGGGTTTTTAAAGCTCAGTTAAGATGCAGAAAGGTTTCAAAAGCACTTGTGTTATGTAATAGAGTATGCATAAGAAATCTAAAGGAAAAAGCAGTTAGGGTTTTGCCTTTGTTGTTAACTTTTTTATTTCCTAAGTGGCATATCTGAAGCTGGTATCTACTGAGAATAGGGCATCTCTGCTAAGAAGGGAGATGGAAAAATTCCTTATTTTAGTAAATTGTAGCAGCTTTAAGGTACAATTTAATTCTGTCCAGCAGCAGAGGAAGAGTGCTTGAAGTCTGAGCTGTTCTGAAGGATTCCAAGACAACCTGTGCAATGTGAGCTTTTATTGCATGGGTGAGAGGCTTCTGTGTGTATTTCAGCATATGCCATTCTCCTCAGATTCTCTCAAAACTGTTGCACTGTAACTGACCCTGTACTTGGAAAAACCTGAACACTGGAAATCATTTTTCCTGAAGCCTGTGGAACTGAAGTCTCTTTTCTATACTCATGGTAGCAATTGTTTTGTGCTTGTTTCTAGATCCCAATAGTAGAATCTGAAATCAAGAAAGAAGCTGGTGAGCTCAAACCTGAAGAAGAGGTGTCTGTGGGTCCAGCCCAAAAACTGGTGACAGAGATGGGCACTTATGCAACACAGAGTGCTCTCAGTAGCTCCAGACCTGCCAAAAAGGAAGAAGACAGGTATTGAAAGTTTCATACTAGTCTAGGAGAGATCTGATTAATTTTTTCTTAGAAGTATTCTCTTTCATACAGAGCTCAGTGTTTGAGGAAATTTCCTGGTGTAAGGTTATTACCCCCTTAGGGGTATATATAATAATATATATAATATTATATATTATATATATAATATTATATATATGTATATATATGTATATATATATAAAATATATAATAACTTCCTGATGGGAAGTTGCCTAATTGCTTAGGGTTTATAATCAAAGCTTACTGCATACCAAAAAGGACACTCTTTGTTGTGGTAGCCTGAATTCTAGTTGATTCTTTATAATTTATACATAAAGTCCTCTCTCAGTTTTAATTAGATGCAGAGATGTTGCCATTTGATGGAAACTTTTTTTCCCTTAATGTCACCTTGCATTGTTTAATACTTGCTGTAGTTTCTTTTACTGGCAGCTACAACAATTGCTGCTATTTCCTTAACTGCTGCAGATGGGCTGCTTCATCTTGAGTAGTCATCATCAGCTACAACTGAATTATTATCCAGTACACATTGCACTTCAATCCCTGTCCTGTGTGCAGGGCTGTGTGACACATGAAAATGCCCATACCTGGAAAATTACTTTAGAGGGGAAAAAAAACCCCACACTCAGACCTTTCAGTCTTGTTTTGTTTCCCCAGTGCAGAGCTTAAGGTGTAAAGATAAGCAGGCACCAGGGTGTGATCCCAACCCACCTTTCTGATGACACTTTCTCTTTGCAGACCTCCGTTACGAGGATTTCTGCTTGATGGAGATTTCTTTGTTGCAGCTTCCCTGGCCACAACTTTAACTAAGATTGCTTTACGATACGTGGCACTTGTGCAGGAGAAGAAGAAACAAAATGTAAGTCATCTGTTGTCTTTTCACAGATTCACAGATGTTAGGGGTTGGAAGGGACCTAGAAGATCATCTGGCCCAACCCTCCCTGCCAGAGCAGGAAGAAGGAGCTGATGGTTGCTTTGAAACATGAAAAATGGGTTAAGTGCAGTGAGGTGCCAGTTTGGTGGTTGCCACTCTACTCTAGGCCAGGCTGCTTGGTTTCTAATAAAAATAATAAAAAGAACAAATAAATCATAAAATCTTGAACAGATTAACGTGCAGCTTCCTGTAACTAAATCAGAAAGCAACATTTCTGCCAATCTGTGTAAGTTGCAGTAACTCCCTTTGCTTCTCTTTCCTTTGTCCTCCTTCCCAGTCCTTCCTTGCTGAGGCCATGCTGCTGATGGCCACTATTCTCCACCTGGGAAGGTCCTCTCTTCCCAAGAAGCCAATCACAGATGATGATGTGGATCGGATTTCCCTGTGTCTGAAAGTGTTGTCAGAATGTTCTCCCCTCATGAATGATATTTTCAACAAAGAGTGCAGGCAGTCCCTCTCTCATATGCTGTCAGCCAAGCTAGAAGAGGAGAAACTTTCCCAGAAGGTGAGCTCTTAGAAATGTGGAACCATAAACACTTGGAGGTTTTTATGGGTATTCACGTGCAGGCTGCTCCCAGAATGTTGTCTTTTGACTGTAAATCAGCTCCTGTTTGACTGGGTTTTTCTTCTCAGTAATGGAATTAATTTGAATTCTTGAATATTTCTCTCCCTGCAGAAAGAATCTGAGAAGAGGAACGTGACAGTTCAGCCTGATGATCCCATTTCCTTCATGCAGCTGACTGCTAAAAATGAGATGAGCTCAAAAGAAGACCAGTTTCAGCTCAGCCTTCTTGCAGCAATGGGAAACACACAGAGGAAAGAGGCAGCTGATCCTCTTGCTTCCAAACTTAATAAGGTAGTGTGAAAGTCAGTGTTTGAATTCTAGACATGTTGTGCTGCTTGTGCACAGGACCAGCTTGGAGTCCCAGGCTGATCAACCAGACTGGAAAGACCCAGGTATTTCCTGGTTAGGGTAAGGATAAAAAGTCCTGGGTTTAAAGGTGTTACCTTCTTGACATGGGAGGGAAGAATGTGGAGGAGACTTGGAAATTGCTGAGCTGGTGGGACAAGGAGAAGAGGTGAAGGTTGCTTGGTGGTCTGAAGAGCCCAGTGAGGATCAGGTGGCAGAGCACAGGGATGTCACAAGTGATGAAGAACTCTTTCTTGCTTTGGCTGCTGTATCCTAATGCCAAGGCATTAGGATATTATTATTCATTATAATATTGTTCATTATAAAATAATGAACAATATAATGAGTGTATTATTATTCATTAAAAAAACTAAACTTTTCTTTTAAAATCTGAATGAATTCTTTTTGCTGTCTGAAGTTACCATTTGATGCTAAGTCAGCATTTCTTTGTCCTGCTGATGGTTTGACAATCAACAGCTTTACAGTCCATACTTTAGGAAGTTATGTGAATTCAGTTCAGAACACATCTATCTGCAGAGGATTTGTAGTTGTAATGTGTATGCAACAGGAGGATGCAGTTAAAATGTATTTGTGTAAGTAATATGGACAGACACTGTGTGTTTAGCTAGAAATCAATGAAATATGTTTATTTTGGAAGACTTAGGCCTGATCTTTAGTTTTCCCAAACATCACAACTTCTTTAAATACTGTTTTATAGACAAAACTTGTGGTGATAGTTTGCAGTGTTTTTTCCAAATTTATTTTCATTATTTCTCACTGTTCTGTAAGATTAAAAGCTCTTTGTACACCTGGTTGATTTGGAGGCTGGTATTAAAGCTTCGTGGATTTAATGGTACTTTATTCCAGCTTTTAAACTGGTTTCTGAGAATAAAACCCCCTTAAACTCTTTTCTTTCCCAGGTTACTCAGCTGACAGGTTTCTCAGACCCAGTGTATGCAGAGGCCTATGTCCATGTCAATCAGTATGACATTGTGCTGGATGTGCTGGTGGTGAACCAGACCAGTGACACTCTGCAGAACTGCACCCTGGAACTGGCCACACTGGGTGAGGAGCCTGGGTGGGACCAAAGCAGCCACTGAGCAGCAGTGAGGAGCTTCTGAAATGCTTCCAAATACCTCAATAATAATAATGATATCAATAATATTGATACCAGCCAGTTGCCACATTGAAAGGCTGTTTCTGAATGCCTTCTGGAAGGTGTTTCTCTTCCAAAAGGTAGAAGCCTTGTGTCTACTGGCACTGGTGTTACTATGTGACAGTATAAACCAGTCACATTTTGCAGTTTTTCATGCCTTTTTCACTAGAAAATTATCATTACACTTCCCCTTCCACTTTTGATACACTTACTCCCCACTACACTGTTACCATAGAGCAAGAGGGCAAAACCCAAACTGGTGTGGAGCAATTGCCAGGTAACAGAAAGCCATCTGCCCTGGGTGGTTCTTGTGCTCAGCCTGAAATACTTACTGCATTTACTCAGGTGAAACCATTCCCTGTACCAACAGCTTCCCAGAAACTATAAAAATAAACCAAAAAATCCACATCAAATAATCTCTATGGTGGTCTTTGGCTCAGCTCTGCAGACATTGAACTAAAAAATGTTGTTCCAGAAACTAAACTCACTGTGTTCCCTGATCCCCATCTCCCCATTTCATTGCACAGGTGACTTGAAACTTGTGGAAAAACCATCTCCTCTGACCCTTGCTCCACATGACTTTGCAAACATTAAGGCCAATGTCAAAGTGGCTTCAACAGAAAATGGAATCATCTTTGGTAATATTGGTAAGTAAACACTGCAGTGTGCAAAATGAATATGTGTAGCATTTTCTACCTGCTTAATGAGCTCCAAAATAATTAAAGCACTTCCTACTAGGAAAGGTAAGAGCATGTGAAGGGATGATGCAGTTTGTGTGAATATTTTGTGATCATTTAAAAAAAATAATTATATCTGTCTTGAAAATCCTGGTGGGATATTCCTTTAGAATGATTGGCAGCATTAAACTTGGAACTCTTGAGTTTGAAATGAGCTAGGCAGCCTTCCCTGAGAGACCAACACTTAATTCCCAGTGCTGGGGCAACCAGGGAAAGCTCCTCAAGAGATCAGGGGTTCTGAGATGAAGCACTGACTGCTGTTAACTGACAGGTGGCAACTGAGCCCTTTATTTTGTGCAGATTCCCTTCTTTTTAAAGCTGAAGGTGGTTTGTTTTCTGTTGCAGTGTATGATGTGTCTGGAGCAGCCAGTGACAGAAACTGTGTGGTTCTGAGTGACATTCACATTGACATCATGGATTACATCCAGCCTGCTTCCTGCACAGATGCTGAGTTCAGACAGATGTGGGCAGAGTTTGAGTGGGAAAACAAAGTCAGTGTGATTTTTTTTTTTTTTTTTCTACCTTATTTGGGTTTTTTTGTTGATGGGGTATCATCCTGTTTCTTGTTCTACATCAGCTGAGCTCATCAGCATTTTCTCTCGTGGTACAAACATCACTGGATGTTGGGAGCTCATTGCTGTTGCTCTCTTTTCTCACAAGCTTAGTGGTGCACTAGTGTTTTCCTCACAGAAGAGCTGTGTGCATTGAGCCTTAGGTGTGGAAGGCTCAGGGTGTTTTGGCTGGAAGGTGAGATAGCAACAAGTTTCTGCTGAGGCTGCCTGATGATTCCTACTGCTCAGCTTCTCCAGCTCTGAATTGCTTTGTGGTGCTGTTTGGTTTCTTAACTCATATAGAATCACCTGGAATCTGAGCACAAGAAATGGCTTCAGAAATACCTGAGTGCTAATTAATGGCCTTTTTTTTTTCTCCCCTTTCTTGAAGGTGACAGTGAATACAAATATTGTTGATCTAAATGAATATTTGCAGCACATACTGAAATCAACCAATATGAAATGCCTGACTCCAGAGAAGGTGAGCTGCTTGCTTGGAGACTTTGACACCTTATTTAGTTTGTGTTTTATTGTTCATTTCCTTAGCATTTCTTATGACTAAAATAGAGATGGCTTGCTTAAGATATAAAATTGTGCATACACTCAAAGTTCTTTAAATGAGTGGTCTGAAAATAGTAAAAGCAAATTAATAATACAAAAATTCTGTGTTGCTTAATCCCTTCAGCTATTTTTTGTGCAAGTTAGAAAATCAGTTTTGACTCATAGTAGCTAAGCTATAGTACAGATTTGATGGGACCAGCTATTTTATTTAGGTTTTCTTCAGTAGCTACAAGTTTGTCTCTTCTCTGTCAAAATTTACCTTTCTTTTGCCAGTTTAGCCTTTTTGTTTGAAAGCAAAATCTATATAATCCATTTGCTATTAAGATATTGTAGGTCTAACAGCTACTAATAATAGCCACAATAAGTCTGGTAGCTAGTGCTACTGTTCACCTCCTTTACCATGAGATCAGAGCATCAAATGCCATCCTGCTTTGTCTGGAAGACATGCAATCTGCAGGATTCAAATGTGAATTTTGGGAACAGACCATCCCTGTTTCCCACTGAAGCATCCTCACACGTTACCAAATGTTGTATCCTGGTATTTATCTAGCTAACCTAGGATAAATTGTGTTGGGAGGAGTTGGGGCTTTCTAAAGAGTTCACATATGCTTCCCACAGGCACTTTCTGGTTATTGTGGCTTCATGGCAGCCAATCTCTATGCACGTTCCATCTTTGGAGAAGATGCCCTGGCCAATGTCAGCATTGAGAAGCCAATTCACCTGGGCCCAGAGGCACCTGTCACTGGCCACATACGAATCCGTGCCAAGAGTCAGGTACTGTGCCTTAGACCTGCAGCTCTCTCCTTGTCATTTTGAAGGAAAAATATACAGAGCACTCTTAAAAACTTGCAGAATTGAATAGCCATCTTAGTTTCTAGTACTTTTATTTTATGGATGTAATGGCTGGTCACTGGTTCTGCTCAAAACCAGCACCACAAACCCCAAAGCAGGACTGTTTTCTGTTACTCCATCTATCAGTCTGCTTTGGATTTTAGAACTTCTGCCTCCCAATTAAAAAACAAGATTTGGCACTGAATTTAAAACCAGCATAGAGATGCAAGTGTTTTAAACAGCAAACAGCCTGAGAGTTTTCACATTCAGAGAAAACATTTAGTTGATGTGAGGTCACTGGGAAGATTTTGAGCTGGTTTAAATGAACATTTCTGAGGTGTTTACAGTGGCATTTTTGCATAAGACTGCATCCAACTCCATGTGCCAGCTTAGTTTCACCTTGAAGTCATTCTGCTATTGATTAGCTGGGTTGTTCAGGCAGTTTCTTTGCAGGTTTCTTCAGTGTCTTTGCTATGATCATATAGTTCTGTGATGAGGTGAATTCCTAGAGCTTTAATGCATTGAGTGCTGGCATCAGCACTGAGACTTCCACCAGCTGAACTGCAGTGAGCAGACTGGCAGGGGAAGTCTCTCCAGTGGCACCACACTTGCAATGCCCAGAGGTCAAAAGGCTTCTTTATTATTATTATTATTATTATTATTATTATTATTATTATTATTATTATTATTATTAACAGAT
>JAOEGS010000407.1:0-18518 GCA_025447755.1 Corythornis vintsioides | reverse complement strand
CAGAGCTGTTCCAGCCTCTGAGCATCTCTGTGGCCTCCTCTGGCCCTGCTCCATCAGCTCCATGTCTCTCCTGTGCTCAGGCCTCCAGAACTGGATGCAATACTCCAGCTGAGGTCTCACTGGGAGGCCGGGCACTGAGGCCTCACTGGGTGAGGAGCAGTTGCCTCAATCCCAGCCCTATCAGGAATGAGGGGCCTGACTCACCACAGGAAGGTTATGATGCAGCAGGGATTCTTCTGTGACGTTACCTGTCGTCACCAGGGGGTCTCACCGGCAGTTGGGGGCGGCAGTTGGGGGTGGCAGGTGGTGGTGGCAGTTGAGGGTGGTGGCAGTTAGTGGTGGCAGGCACTGCAGGCTGGTGCTGTTTCAGCAGACAGCAGGCTCAGCCTTTGCCATTCCCAGCACTGCTGGTGATCCCATCACTGGACAGCCAGGAGGTAACTGGCAATCTGCTGACTTATGTCTATGTACTGGTACCTCAGAGCACCATGTATTGAGGCTGGTGGCATAGATGTCCCCACCCTGTATGATCTGCTGATGCTGCTGCTCCTGACAGTCTGGGCCAGGATTATCTTGGTAGGAGACCCCATAGTGCCCTGCACTGCACCCTGGGCTGAACTGGGTTGTGGGTGTGGTGTGGCGTGAGCACGAGCCTCTTAGACTTAGGTGAGACTTATAACACCCTGTACAACTCCCTCTTTCTCGTTTCAGAGCCAGGTGGGGACTCTCTTCCACAAGGTGTGTGGGTTATAGAGGACAGAGGTGCAGAATCCCATGAAGGCCAGCACAAGGGAAATGAAGCTGTGGCTGGTAGACCAACCAGGGGCCTTGGCTGAGAAGTACGAGTGGCAGAAAGACACTGAGGCCCCAGACGCTGCAAAGCTCCTCCAGGCTGCCCTCGCTGGTTTCCAGGAGGGGCCTGGCAGGCCCAGCAGTGCTGGCACAGAGACATCGGGACCTGTGGCACCTGATCCTCCAACCAGTGCCACCTCTGAGGCTGTAGAGGAGGAGCCTCTCCTTGTTCTTGTGTCACCAGAGGAGAAGGCTCCAGCCTCTCCTGTCCTCAGAGAGCAGTCACCTGCCACGCACAGCCCCACAGCTCTGGTGGACGTGGAGCAGGACATAGTGAAGGAGGTGGTTGAAACTCAGGGACCCGTCCAGCAGCCGGAGCAAAAGCCAGACCTTGCCCAAAGCCTGGATGCCTCTACTGCAGCAGGAACAGGGGCAGCCCCTCAGGACAGCGAGAGTACCCTGTCTGGAGAGTCTCAGCAAGACACCAGCAGCACCTCAGCCTTCCCAGTGGCTTGTGAGGATGGAGAAGACACGGCCTCCTCTCTGGTGTCTGGAGAAGACAAGACCTCTTCTTCCAGATCTGGAAGAACACACAGCCTTTTCTCCTGGGCCTCGAGAAGACACAATCTCTCCTGGGACTGGATAAGACAAGGCCTCTTCTCCCAGCTCTCAAGAAGATTCAGCCTCTTCTTCCAGAAACGGAGAAGACCTGGCCTCCCCTCCTGGGTTAGGAGAAGACGAGGCCTCCCCTCCTGGGTTAGGAGAAGACGAGGCCTCCCCTCCTGGGGTAGGAGGAGACACAACCTCCCTTCCCGGGGTAGGAGAAGACACGACCTCCCCTCCCGGGGTAGGAGAAGACACGACCTCCCCTCCCAGGGTAGGAGAAGACACGACCTCCCCTCCCAGGGTAGGAGAAGGCACGACCTCCCCTCCCAAGATAAAAGAAGACACAGCCTCTTCTCCCAAGATGAAAGAAGACACGGCCTCTTCTCCCGGGTTAGGAGAAGACATGGCCTCTTCTCCCAAGATGAAAGAAGACACGGCCTCTTCTCCTGGGTTAGGAGAAGACATGGCCTCTTCTCCCAAGATAAAAGAAGACACAGTTTCTTCAAAGATGAAAGAAGACACAGTTTCTTCTCCCAGGGTAGAAGACGACATGTCCTCTTCTCCTGGTTTAGAAGAAGAGACAGCCTCTTCTCCCGCTCTACAGAAGATGGCTACTTCTCCGTGGCCTCAGATCCCACCTCAAATCCTCATCAACAGAAGCGAAAGTATCTTTTCCAATAGCATTCCAAACCTTGCTCCAAACCTTCTGAACCTTTGAAATTAGAAAATCTTTGTATACTCAGGACCTACCGTTGTCCGAAGGCAGCTTTATATGTTTCCTTTTAATTTCTCTATGGCTTGTGATTTCTGTGTATTCACTGCTTATTGGTGTTTCCTATAGTTAAATGCAGTGTCTCCTTAGTTATTAATTTTAAAATATATATTTTTTTAAAAGAGAATAATTTGGTAATGTGCCTGGTGCTTTTCCAATAGGTGAGTGGTAATATACTACTCTGGATAGCTCAAGCAATTCATTAAGCCTTTCAACACTGAGCAGGCCACTAATGGGATGCAGAATATCCCTTCAGTTCCTAGTAAAACAGAGCAATCTTTACTGGAAATGCTAAGTTTTTGACAGTACACCCTGTAGGGTCACAGGGATCTACCTGAGGTGGAGTTTGGTGGGACATGCAATTTATTGTCACTCATTTACAAAAAGTTCCAGGAATTTCTCCTGATTCTCTGAGCTTTCCCTCACATCACCTGACTTTGACTCAGAGCCCAGACAGCAAAATGTAGTTTGGTTTATGAGATAAGGTTTTCAATTTCAACTTTAACAGAATTAAGTATTGACTTGACATGTATAAAGATTCTGACTCATGGGATGAGCCGACTGATTAAAATGAGGACAAGCAATCTACCAGAGTATGGAAAAATGATGACTAGTGAAGTAGTGATTGAGAGTAATTAGAGAAGATTATCTAGTGACTGTAGATCTATAGGACTTCATACTGTGTGAACTGTAAAAAGTTAGAAGACCCTTCAAAAAAAAAAAAGCAGAAAATTCCAGTGAACTTCTTCA
The DNA here is from genome assembly GCA_025447755.1 of Corythornis vintsioides. Classification (NCBI taxonomy): domain Eukaryota; kingdom Metazoa; phylum Chordata; class Aves; order Coraciiformes; family Alcedinidae; genus Corythornis; species Corythornis vintsioides. Next base: position 15,598 of record JAOEGS010000407.1, on the reverse strand, counting down.
ATATGTCTGACTTGAGAGTTTATTTCGTGCAGGTCTTATTACAGCAGGAGAATGTTTATCAGCAGCAGACAAGTTTCTGGCTTACTTCCCCCATGAAGAGGTAAGGGCAAGGCTCACGTGCTCATTCATTTAAAACTGGAACCCTCTTGTGCTTTTTTCATACCCTTAAATATTTCTTTCTGTTCTCTAACCCTTGAGTGTCCCCCTTAACAAAAGCAAATAGAAATAATGAAAAGGCCCTGTGGCAAACTGTACAGCAGGGACCATGATCATGGCCACAGCTTTGAGGAGAGAGGCTGAGCAAGTAAGGAGCTGTATCCTCCAAGTCCTGGCTTCCTGATAGATTTAGTTCACTTTTCTCTTGCCTGTTTCCTTGCTGTTTGGTGCCCCCATTGTGTCAGAAGCACCTCCTGGACTGTGAGCTTCTGATGAAACTGGGCACAGGATTGGGCACTTTTTCATTCTCTTATTAGAGGTGGTGAGATTTGTGTTCTTGATCTCTGTGTTGTAGTTATAGCAGACTCCTAATTTCTGTCCAATATTCCTAGGCAGTACCTTAATTAAAACAGTAACCTTGCAGTCATATGGAACCTGTCAGCAAATGACCTGAAAGTTAACTTTTTAGAACCAGATTTGTCATCTGTTTTTTTTTCTTCTTTGTAAAATTTATCATGATCTATCTGTGGCCCCAGACTACACCAAGTTCCTCACGGGAACTGTGGTGGGGCACTCTGAGGAAATACTGTAAAATCTCTCCAAGAAGAGCAGATGAGGGGAGAAAACCTGCTTTGCTCCCAAAGGCTAAATATCTGGGCACAGAGACAAGTATCATTTATAGCAAGAGCTGATCATATTTTTTAAAAAAAAAAACAAAAAACCAAGCAGCTTCCCTCTGGAAAATGCTACTTGCCTGTAATCATCTATTTTAGTGAAACTGGGAAAATTGTGAGAGAGTACAGGATTGAAATGGACACTTCATTCAGACTGCTTTCTCTCCTTTACACTTTGCCGTTTCTTTTGCTATGATGACTTTGCTTTATTCTCACTAAGTATTGGGTAGGAATGATCATATAAATTGGAATATTTTGTTGTTTGGAGTTTTGATATTTGGGTGGTTTTTTGTTGTTTCTTGGGGGGGTTTTAAATATATTTTACCTCTGTTTTTCTTCACTTTCACTAGCTTCCCACTCTCTGTTGTTTGGGGTTTATTTTACTTAAAATTACTTTAACCTATGATGCTATTTCCCACTTTCAGTTCCTTCCTCCATTGCTCAGCTCCCTTAACCATGATCCCAGTGACATCCTGAGCTTTTCAATCTTCCCTCTGCATGTTTGGCAGTGCCTAAGGGTACAGATTGTGCCTGAGTAACAGTGTGCAAGGAAAAGCCCCAGGACACTTTCATACTTTTCTGATGCACAACACCTTTTTCTCCTCTTTGTGGAGGGAAAGCAAGTCACTACAAGCCTCAAATGGTGTTCCCATCTAGCTACTCCCCTTCACTTATGGGTCAAAGGGTTCCCATTTTGTCCTCTTATTGGTGATGAGCATCAGGAGGCCTCAGTGCAAAATCTCACAGGGAGGGGCAGGCAGACAAGCCTAACTCTGATTACTGTCATCTCCATCTTTTATTCCAGCTCTTGAAAATTCTCAGCAATTACCCCTTTCCTTAGTGTTGTTGCTATTTCTGGTCTTACAGATGCACCAGACATAGCTTGAGGACACATCTTTGTAGAGACTGGATTAGACTGATAGATGATCTCTGACCTTAGACATTTATGATCTCCAAAAAGCTTCCACGAACTGCAGTTCTGCCTCCAAAGATCTTCAACAAAATCTCATGGAACAAAGTCTCTGGTGTGATTTTAACTCAAGAAATGAGGGCTAGTGAAGTGATGCCTCAGACACTGTGACTCCTGGCTGTGCAGAAAATAATGAGTGGCAAGAAAGACAGGAATAAGAAGTAGGTGAAGGGATAAATAGAATCTTATTTACTAGAGATTTGTGCCAGGGTGGGCATGAGCTGCTCTCTGTTGAATAAATTACTGTCACTGCAAATACTGTGTAAGTGACTCCACTCTTGATCCCTAACATGTATTGGCCAAGTCATGGTTGTCAGCTCCAGGATTTGGAGTGGAGGTGAAGGGCTGTTGCAAACCAGACTGCAGCTCTGCCTCCACATAATGTTCAGCACTGGGGATTTAGTCTGTGCTCTTCTCATTCTCCTGAGTTCAGTTTCAGCTACTGCTGGGCTGACAGGGGGGTTACTCCCTAATGTTTATTATATGTGTTATTTAAGGATTTGCAATGTCCAAGTTCACTAGTAACTGGTGCAAGCTACCTTCTGATCAGTGCTGGTAGGATGGAGAGACTCAGGAGCCCCTCTAAGGATTCATGGACTGAATCTCAGTCCTTGTGCTTCACTTTGCCCAGCCTTGGCTTTTACAGATGTTAAATATTAGTTGCTGGACCACAGAATGTCTTCTGTCTCAGGCACCTGTATTCATCACTATGCTTTTATTATTATAATGAGTGAAATAAATCCAAACATTTCCTTTCAACAGCAAAATGTGAGTATCACTTCTCAAAGCTGGAACCCACCCTCTCTGACAGTGTCACAGGAAGGTCCTGGGGACTCCCTCCTAGTGCAGGTTGCAGTTTTGATGACTAAGGTGAGTGACATTGTGTTGCCTTGAAGAATTCTTCTTTCCCATGTGACCTGTGGCTTGCCCTGCTGAAGTGCAGTGTAAAGGTGAAAAGGAATTTCCTCTCTTTATCAGTCATGGAGAACTAATGTACTTTGTGTGAACTTACTCCAAACTACTTTAAGATAATTCTAGGACATTTTAAAAGTAAATTTCTTTCCTATTTCTTCACATGCCCCCAGTAGTGACTACAGGAGCTCTTTTTTTCTGTCATAACTTATCACTCACAATTCTTATTAACTGCAGTAAAATCCTTTTTCTTTTCAATCAGTGTTGTATTAATCCCTTAACAAGGGATAGATAAAAGACCACTCTCAGGGTAAATTGCTGAGTACTTTGCTTACCTTGCTGTGATCTCCAACTTCCTTGCTCATTGTGTTTGCTGTGGATGCTCTGAGCTCAGGAGCCCACTGCTGAGATAAAATCAAAATGATCTTAATCACAGTGTAGTGCATCAGTAAGTGGTAAAAATACACATTTGACATTCAGTAGGGAAAAATCACAGAAACTGTAGCCCATTACTCGGATTTGTTTCTACAACTGATTTCATATTGTTGTGTATTGTCCTTTTAATATGGTAATTGCATGGTCAGAAAAGCCAGCAGCTTGTTAATAGTCACACAAATTCACTTGGACATTTCTTTAAAAAGCCTTGGATGTGTATCCAGTGTTTTAAGCAAGTAGCTGTCTAACTAGGGATTCATTGTTTCCCTTGGTACTGTTGAGAGCCAGACTGATGTATGAAAGGCAAGAACATGCTGAATGCTTGCTGAGATTTTACAAAGGCTTTAGGAAATTATGATGAGCTTATTTTGAATGACTATGCCCATATCTGTGAGTTGAAACTACTGAGACAAGAAGCTGCTTCTGATATATCTAAGAGCAAAAATAGCATTGGCTGAAGAAATGAGTGAATGGCCCATCTGAGCAAGGTGTGTGGCAGGCACACAAGGGCTTCTTAGTGCTCTATGTGCATGTTCTCCTAAGACTCTTGGGGCATAAGAGCATCCTTATGGCTGTTCTCATGGCTCACAAATAGAAAGGACACTTGAACATGAAGGACACTTGAAGGTAAAAGTCTTATCTGATTAAAATTCCCAGTAGTAGAGTCACCCTAATTCCCCTGGGCTTTCAACCTCCAAATCCACCCTTCTCAGGGGTCTTGCTCCTGAGCATTGCTGTCCCATGTTGAACACATGCTGAAGGACACAGGTGGGCATTGTGAGTGGCAGAGCAGGGTGTTGACTGAGCTGCCTGGAGGGTGAGCATCCTGCTGGACTTCCCCCACCACTGAGGGTCTTGTTAGGCAGTTGGTGAAGTTCACCCTGGTATTTCAAGGATGAAAACTCAAATCAAACTCCTTCTTACAGGAAAAAAAAAATAAAGGATGTGTCGAAACAATCAAACTAAGAAATGCCACATTGTGCTATTTTGGCAGTGAGCTGAATCATGACACACCTTCCCCCATTTGTGTGGGAGAGATCTCAAGTGGAATGCAAGATTAATTATTTGGTGATGGTTGGGTTTTTTCCACCAGAGATTACCTCTCTGCAGAGCTATGAGCTGCTGTTGGTGGCTTCTGTCCATACCCCTAACAAAAACATGGCCCTTTAGCACAGACCCAAGGAAGAAATGACTATCAGCTCCAGCTCCACCTGCTGCAGTACTTGGGTCTTGTTTCCACAGACACTATGGTTTAAAGCTGCAGTTCTAAATTCTTCTTATTTAGTAGTTCCCACATGAGCTGCTGTGTTTGCTCAGAGACCAATTTGATTTCAGGAAGGCTCTGTGTAGCCACTGCAGCCTGCTTTGATGTTATCAGCTGAAAGATGAGAGCCATAAATCTTAATTCTTGCTGTTAAGAAGTTAAAACTACACAGCAGGAGCCCATATGTTTTGTGTACATTACTCAGACCTGCCTGTTATCCCTAGGGCAGTGGGTTTTTTTATATATTGAAGCACAAAAGTAATATGCTCATGCTGCTTGTGGATGTAATTACTGTAATTGTGGTGAGAAAAAATGGTCTTTGTGCCTTTCACTGTCAAATCCAGCCTGAGACAAAAGAAAGAAGTGGTGAGGATGAATCCCTGCTCAGCTGTACACCACACTGAGAGGTCAACAAGGATCAAAACTCAAGTTTTGTCTACGTTAGACATTGGTTCTGTTTCTTTCCAGAAAACAACCTCTCTCTCACTACCTGTTCTGGAAAGTGTTAACACTTCTTTGCCCAGTTATCTAGAAAGTTTCTCCAAGTGTGTGCCAAGGGCTAAAAGAAAACTGTCTAAAAATCCTGTAGGGCAGGGGTGAATGGCAGGCTTGTTTTTATGACTTCCTAGAGTGAAAGGAGAAATGACTTTTCTGAGAACAGAAATTATAAAGAAGCTGGGTCAAATGAGTAGTGTGAAATCTTACTCTCAACAAAATGAGAAGTGCCATCAGCAAATGAGAAGGCTTAGCTTGATGAAAGAATTTGGGCCTAAATGCAAAAAGCTTAATGCCAATACTAATGTGAATCTCTATCAGTTGACTAATACCAGGTAAATCCAAACAAAATGAACAGACCACACCTTTTGGCTGCATGGTCTAATGGCTTCTGGTGATGGGATTCTCGTGGCCTTCCTGAGGAGCAAGCTGGGCTTCTTTCCTCCTGCCTTGGGCACAGTGCTGCCATGTGGCTGAAACCCCCCAGCCAGTGCTGCTCACTGCTGTGGCTGAAACCCCAGACTCACTGCACCCAGTCTGTCTGTGGATGGCAAATGCCTCTGGCAACACTTGGTTCTCCTGAGCTTGTGGTCTGATCTGGTGCCAAGCTGTAATCAGGAGTCTGCTTGTTCAGTCTAAGCTAGGGGCTGTATCACTGTCTTGCTCTTGGTTTGTAGTTTCCTGACAGCAGCAGCTATGCCTGTGTTTGGTGCAGTGCCAGCCTTCAGCTGCAGATACATGTGCAGGTTGGCTTGGAGTGCTGGTGTGGCTCTGGAACAAATGCCTCCAGTTGCCCCCGTGTGCTGCCTGTTGGTTTGGACCACAGAGCAGTTGTGGGGCCTGCAGACTGTGTCCTCTCAAGAGGAAAGCACTTGCTGTGTGTCCTCTCCTAAAGCCTTCAAAGCAGCAACTGGGCCACACTCTAGTCCTCCAGCATGGACCAAAGTTGTCTGGGAGATCCCAAGACACTCTGAGGTGGTTTTCAAGATGAACAAAAGCCCCTCACATTTCCTCCTGACTCTTAGCCCTCCAACTTTGCAACTTGCTTCATCTTCCCTGTTTAATCTTTCCCCTGCTTTGTTTGCTGTGCCTTCAGTTGCCACTCCCCCTTGCTGAAGTACCTGTCTCTTTTTATCTAGGCCTTTCTCAATTACTCCTTTTCTCCTTTTTCTTTTGTAATATCAATCCTTTTCTTCTTCCAGGAAAACTAGTGCAGGGAAAAGCAGAGCTTGTAGCACTATCAGGAGGCTGCTGGCTGGTAATGAGAACAAGTTCAAGTGTCCATGTGCTTGAAGACCTGAGGAGAGAACCATGCAGGTTGGTGACTTGACAGCTGATTCCCATGTTATCATGTGGTACATGTGATACAGACACTTGAGCACAGCTTCCAGTGAATGTGCACCACTAAATCAGACACTCCTTTAGACATCTGTGCTCTGAACAGGAGAGTCACTAGGAGAAGGTGTCCTTGAGATCCTTTTTCTAGACCCCAGAGAGTCCCCCAAAGGAGGGAGCAGGATACCTTTTCAGCTCCCTCCTAGCTCCAGCCTGCAGCAGTGATCTCCTGTGTCAGCACTTCTTATTCCAATAAGAGAGCTGTTTTTTTAGGAATTTATCTTTTTTTGAGCAATTACTGGTGGGTATGAATTGTAGCTTCTGCCAGGAGAGTTTCTGGCTGCTTCAGAGCCATAGAGTTATGCTCCCAAGTGCCAGCTATGCCAGTTAATGGAGCACAAGGATGAGACAAGGCTGCTGTCCCACTGTATTCAGAGACCTCCTTAGGTGTAGGCTGAAAGGACACAGAACAGCAGCAGGCTCCATACCACATGGTGCCACTGGGGCATCTTCTCCCCACAAAATGGAGAGGTTTAATAACATCTAGGGCTCAAGGTGACCTTTCATGAGGTTCAGAAGGCTCAGTCTGTCCATTAATAGAATGATTGACCAAAAGCAGAGGTAGATGGGGAAATGGCCAATTTCTCTAGAGGTAAAAAAGGGAGAGAACAGGGTAGGACAGAAGGTCTTGTGTCAGTGTGAGCAGGGGAAAGGAGCTTTCCTTGGTGAAAGGGTGGAGTTTTTTGTCCTGCAGGATCCAGCAGCTGGTTCCACCCCTTTCTAGCTCTTATATTCCACCCCTTTCTAGCCCTTATCAAGTCTTGCTCCCCCATCCACATGAGCTGCTTACACAGCCCTATTCCCTCTGCTGCTCTCTCCAGCACCCCAAGAAGCAGACAGCAACAACTGCCTCCTTGCCCTAACCCCTTTCCTGATCTGCATGGTGCAGATGCTTCTCAGCCACATTCTTCTCCAGCAAAACACACAGCTCTCAGCCTGGGATGTTTCCTGGAGGTTGTGGAGGCAGCAGTCACAGCCACATGCCAGGATGCTGGAAAGGTCATCAGCAAAGACATGGAGAGCCAGGACAAACACAGTCAGAGGAACCATGACTGCTCAGAGCAGTGTGCAGTGGGTAAAGCAAACAAACCTAAACCCCTCCCCTGGGAAGCAGAGTGAGATAGAAATGTTATGTGTCATTAATTGGACTTCACCCTAATCTGTACAGTTCACCCTGTTAATGAAGACATCATTAGACAGAGGGGTCATCTGGCTTCTTCAGCTACTCACAGGCTGCAGAGGATGGGCATAATGCTACTGAAGAAACCAGTTCTGGTCCAGATGGAAAAGCTCAGGCAGTTCCTTGCAGGAACTGTGTAGGACACAGCAGTCATCAGGGCTGTGCTGCTTTGTGCAGCTTGTGCAGTCTGCACATTTGTGTCTAGTCTGTCAATCAGGACCTGCCATATTGTAGTCAAAGAAAAAAAGCACATTCCACTTATTTAGAGCATTTCACAGCATGTGGTTAAACTAACACTGTTCTCCACTGTCATGTGGGGATGGCTTCATCACCCAACAGCACGGAGGGGTTTCAGCCTCTTCCACTTCATGCTGTGAGGGATCCTGCTTCAAAAGCAGGTTTCAGCATCTCCTTTAAACCTGGTGCTGGAGGAGGGGAAAACATAGATATTCTAGTGAAGCCTGCCAGGGTGTCTGTAAGTGTTGGTGGGTCCACTGAGGCTTAGTGACAACTGAGGGGAAGACCCTGTGGGTTAAATAATTTTCAGCTGCTCTGGGGCAGGCACTGGATGGGAGAGTGAGCCCTGTCATACAGGGAACCTGTGGGCTGCAGTGGCCTGAATGTTTCAAAGACACCTCTGACTTTTGAACTCCCAACTATCTGTAATGGTGACTTTGCCTGTGCTGGATTTGTCCCTCACAACCTGCTTGGCTGGTGGGACTTGGAGGTCACAAGGGGCAACCCCCAAAGCATCTTAAATAATTTGTTTTATTGTTGTTATGGACTTCTATTTTTAAAAGTTAGAGTTGCTCGTAACAGCAAATCCTAGAGATGTGTGTGTTCAATTTTTCTGAGGGAAATTAGTTAGCAAGCAGAACATTTGTCTTGCAGGATACTTAGCAGAGAAGACAGAATTACAAAAATATAGAAAAATGATACATTGAAAAAATATCATCTGATTACATACAACATGTTCTGCCAGATATTCTGAGACAGCACCAGAAGGCACCACATTTCAAGTGGCAACAACATGTCATGGAAATATCTGAAAAGTCTCCTTTTCAGTAAAATGGCTGTTTATCATGCACTTGTTATCAATCTGGCCTGTTTGTTTTTACCTTAATTTCCTCATTCTTCAGCTGGGAGGTGTATTTTCCCTTTTCAGATCAATTCTGGTTTTCAATGATTTAAGAGCATAAGCAAGCATAGCATAATTTTTACAATGTATGTATAGAAAATAATTCCTACAGAAGATGCATTGATCTCATTAATTTACATTTACTTCAGTCCCTCATTCCCATGTACATAAAAATAACAACAAAAAGAAAACATTTCCACAGCTTCTTCACCTGCAGTGCTGCTGGTGATGAATTAATAGGTTGATTTAAAGGGAGATACAGAGTCTGCAGAAAGAGTAAGTAAAGGGCTTGTGTTGTTTATTCCCCAGTATGGCTCTCTTGAGTGATGTAGGCTTTCCACATATCCTCAGGCATATTCCTTAGCATGTTGGTGCTTGAATGCCCTGTCTGCAAATGGGATAATCATATTTCTTCTGTCTATTTAGAGGGTAATTTCCATGTGACAGAAACTGGGTCTTACATGTTGGTGCAGAATCCGCCAGTAACGGTTCCTTGAATGGGTGGTAAAAACCAACTTGTACAAATAGGAAAAATTCAGTGTTAATTGCTCAACTGAAATCCAATTCTTCCACTTCTGTTTCCCCATGCCTCAATGGGGCAAGCCAGAAGACAACAGTTTCACTTGGGTAGTGTTGGGTTTCAGAAAAGCATCTTTCCAGGGCTTGAAGCAGTAGCTCAGAATAACCCATAACCTGAGGGGGGGCTCCTTGGCCTGCAGAGGATGGGAAGGTGGTGCAGAGGGAGGTGGCTTCATTGCTCAGTGTGTGCTGGGAGGTAGGGAGGGTGTGATGAGGCTGCTAGGCTGCAGGACTGGCTGCAGGAATGTGAGGACAAGACCAGCAGAGGAAATTGGTAAAGAGGGAGTTGGTAAAGAGCTCCTTGTTGGTCAACAAGGAGCTGCCAAAAAAATGGAAAGAAAAAAATGGGAAGAATGGTACAGGTGAAAAAAATACATGTTTTACAAGGGTTTTACATTGGCATCTCAAGCCTTATGTCCAAGGAAAATGAACTGAACCTTCCCTGTTTGACTATAATTAACCCTGAGGTGTTGCAGTGACAGTGCTGAGAAAAAATTAGTTTCACTAGGCAGCAGCAGCAGCAATTTCAGCCAGCTGTGACATCCAAAAACACAGCAGACTAGCCCATCCTTTATTTACTAGCAGAAGAGATGCCCTGTGGCATTTAATAGGCAACTGTGGTCAGTAGCTAAGGGTCAAGCAAAACACTGAGAGAAGCTTCCACTCTTGGAGTGTTTTGGAAGTAGGAAGACACTTCTGACACTTTGGTGATAGGATGAATAAAAAAGTGAGGACAGGAAAAACATCTCCTTAAAAAAATCATGTGCCTGAGAAGCTTTTAGCCAAAGGAAGAATAATGGTTATGTATCTGAAACTCTCTACAGAGGACCTTGCTGTACAAACCCCATTGCTAACTACAGTGCTGTCTGAAGACACTACCTAGGTGAAGAATTCTTACTGCCCTATTTTTAGCACATTAGATGTTGTGAATGTTTTGCAGAACAGCTCTTCTGGCTAGATTCTGATCCCACATTATATATGCTTTTGGTCATTTCAGTCACCACCAAGAGATCAGAACATGATATCTTGAAGAATCAAACCTTGGACAGTCAAAAAGAGAGGGGTTTTCACCACCAGATCAGTGATGATTCAAGGAAGAGCCTCAACTTTCACATCAATGAAAAGCAAACTCCTCACTCTTCTCAGGATGTATCTGCATTGCACAGGTAAGTGCACAGTGTAGGGCCAAGATGGGCAAACTAGCACGTGGGCACCAAAATCATGGATCTGTGTGTAAACCTGCTTGTTTAAATGTCCTTCCAGTGTCTCTGTCCTGCAATCTCAGTTGTTTCAATGACTATGAAGTACTGAATCTTTGAAATCTTGTCATTTGATCATCTCAGACATCTGGTAATCCCCATCTGTGCTCTGGAACTATGCTACCTCAAGGTCATGATTTCAGGAGATGATTCCTAGTGCATTTTGCTCCTGTGTGGATTTAGAGCTCACAGAATTAACCAGACAGCCCTGCATTCAGCCGAGGTACAGAAACACTGAGGCAATGAATGCTAGAAAAACCATGTCAGAAAATTAATCATTGAGAGTGGGTCATGAAAGAAAGAGAAATATATAAAGAGAAATAGAAGTGCAGCTGGGAAGCCTTACAAAAAAATGAGTTTATAGGCAGAAGCAGAGTTGGCAGTTTGCTATAGAAATGCTGTGAAGCACAAGCACAAGCCACCTTAGTGCAAAAGGAGGCCAGGGATTTTAGTAAGACCAGAGTGCCTCAATCATTAGTGTTCCTTTGATCTCAGCATAAGAAGGAAACATGCAGAAAAGGAAATGTAGGTCATCATTCTTAGGAGTTATACTAAAATGGTAACACAAGCCTTTATCATGAAATTACACTAAGTTAGCAAGAGAAATCAAATGCAAAGGGTATTTCTGAAAGTATGTCATTAAAAAGAGGGAGTTCAGGCTCAGGTGATGTACAATACCAAGAAGTGAGGGAAAGCACCAGGGAAAGGGAAAGTGTTTTTTTTTTTTCCCATTATTTTCTAACATACTTAGCTCCAAGCAAATATTTTTTTGTCTCCATACAGAACAGTGCATGTGGTGTTTCTGTATTACATGATCTCTTTAGAACTTTCCTTTAAATCTTGTGATCATTCAGAATTATTTTCTTTAAATCTTGTGATCATTCAGAATTATTTTCTCCCCCAGCATGCAGCTCCTGAAAATGTAGGACATGTGCTTTCTTGTTTCATCATCGAGGTGATTCCTGAAGGATTTAATAATACTAGGTGGGGTCAGGTGGTCTGGAGACTTGTGTGGCACTGGCCTCAGTTTTGTCAGTGAACCACTGAAAATCAGAGTCCAGTGTTCCCCCCCTGCCAGGCTCCCCCTTTAGTGCTGCCATCTAACCCAACGTGGGCAGCTGGCACATCAGGAGAGACAGCACAGCAGCTGTACTGAAGTCAAGCTATAGAACATACTGCTTCCTCCTACTCAAATGCCTCTTAATGGATCAGAAGAGAAAAATATTTTGATTTAACACGATTTATTCCTGGAGAAGAGCATATTGGTTGTCAGTTACTTCCTTGTTGTCTTCCAGTTACTTACAAATAGTTTATTTATTCTAATCTACTTTTTTTTTTTTTTTTTTAATTCTCTACTCTTTTCTCCCTTTTTGACTATTTATTCTCTTCAGTCTCTCTTGTGCTGCATGAGGAGCTGAGGGTAACCAGCAATGCTCACAGTGCACTGTACATCAAAGGGTGTCAGGCCCAGGTCATTTAGTCCAACCTACCTAATAACTTCTCCTTCCTCTCTCTATTCAAGACTAACTACCACAGTGAAGTGAAGTGGATCTAGAATAACAGTGCAGAAATTTCCTTTGACCTCAATTTCACATTTTTAGGGTCTACGGAGAAGGTCTAAATGGTACCACTTTAATTTTCTTTCCTGCTGCTTTTTTTTTTATCCTAGCAACATCATGAAAAAAATACATAGGTAAAAATACATAAATAAATAACATCTAAATATATATGGGGAAAAAACCCAGTCATGATTGGATTGCTTGCTTTGCTAAAGGATTGCCTGAATGCCTGTGTGTGCAAAACCTGTCCTGCTCACTAAAACACCAATGCTGGTGCATTCTCAAATCAAAAACTTCATCTACATGTCAACTGTTCAGTGCAGCTCTGCAAGCATTAATGAAAACATAAATCATCTTACACTTAAACAATCTTGTTTAAAAATCCTATTCTTACACAGTTTATTTTACTCTTCTCTTGATGTTATTGCTTTGTAATTACTACTGGGTCTTAAATGCATCCGAATCTCTAAAGTAATCATAATAATTAATAAAAAATGACAAGCCCATCTTATAAACTCCAGAGAAAAAAAAAAAAAAAAAAAGGGATGACATAGTAGTTTTCCTTTGTAGATCAATTTCAAGCCTCAGAGCAAATTTGGGAGTGTTTACAACAGACTACTGGAATAGGTAGATTAAAAAAATGGATGAACATTTATCAAAAGCTGTAGCTATTTGGCTGAAAAGAGTTTTACCTCTTACTCAGATAGAAACTGTGCCTGAGGAGAAATGGTTTCTCTTTTCTTCTAGTTTCTGGGTGCTCATTGTAAGTGTAAAAGAGAGCTCACAGTTTTTCTATACACAGATAGCTCACAGTTTTTCTATACACAGGAAAAATGATTGCTTGTTTTATTCTGAATTAGGTCTTACAATCCCATACCAAAGAAAATCAAATTGTTTAGAACTTTTCTTCCCCTCTTGTCTTCTGGCTTTGAGAAGGCCAGTTTCCTCCCACCTTATGGTCAGCAGTGGAGCTCTTGGTGGGAACTGCAGCACATGGATCTTGGATACCATCCACACATGGTATGAGGTGTGATGTTTGAGGTCTGTTTGAGCAAGGTAAACAAACAAGTAATCCTAAATTAGTGGAATAACTCCATGTTCAAGTTACCTACCATGCTGACTCATGTCTCAAAGATTTTTAGAACTTTTTTTTCTGTGATAAGTCTGGAAACGAATTTTCTGTTAATTAAGCTATTATGTTCTCACAGAGAGCTTTTCAGCTTTCAGTATGTCACTTACTTCATAGACATCTTCTAACCTTCCAAACCCACATCTTTGCTGCCTGCCAATGTAAAATAAAGTTCTGGATCTTTCCCCCAAGCACTTCCTGAAATCCTTTTCCCCCCTCTATCATTATATAAAGCACTATAGTGCTCTTTCTTTCAAGCTTGCCATCTGGATGTCATTCTTGATTCTGCCTCTTTTTAAATGTGTGTATTCAGGCTAGACCTGAAATGATGCAGCTTCTTTCTGTGTAGTGCTTCTAAAAGCTGTACTTTCTTTCCCAGCTGCTTCATCAAAACTTTGATCATGTCTTCATCATCTCAGGTCTTGGTATTTCAAGTTTTTCCGCTCTATTATGAAGCCCTGTGTTTTCTACCTCCTCAGGAATATGCAAAGCAGTGCTGCAAAATGTATTTTCCTGACTGCATGGACCATACAAACCACCTTTTGAATCACCTTCCTCTGCCACCTCGTAGCAGTCGTGTTTCTTGTCTTCAACTTCTAGGCACCTCACCACTCAAGTCTTTCCCAGTTTAGCTGATCTTGAAATGAAACCTGGAGTGTGTTGTATTTTTATTTAAAAACACCCAGCATTTCATAAACTAGCAGCAGTTTCACTTCATCATACTCTGTACTTTTGTTTTTTTCTTAAGCTAGAGAACATAATTAGGAATAAGAAGACTTGTCCTGCTGGGTCACATGGGTTCTTGATCCTGCCAGTGGCCAGTAGACAATTGACAGGTGAGAACACCAGGACCAAGGCACATGGAGAGTGCCTCGTGTCTCGTGGCCAACCTGCCTCCAAGATACCAGATTAGAAACTTCCAGACTCAAAACGTGTCCCTGAGCACTCTGCTTAGGAGCTGTTTTGTGCTTTGTCTAACATTTTGTCACTCAGATGCAGTGTTGTTTTCCACAGCCCCTTGTGTCAGCAACTTCCACAGCTCCATGACTGTGTCTGCAGAAAACAGTACCTTTAAACTTGTTCCTTCATACCCAGAGTCAGTTCTCCTCTTGATACTTTCTCTGTTCAACTTCTCTACACTGCCTGGGACTTCACAGACCTCTGTATATCTCCCACTCACTTATCTCCTTGTCAGACTGGAAAATGTTAGGCTTAGAGGAAATGTTAGGACAAGGAAATGGCATCAAGTCACCCCAGCAGAGGTTTAGGTTGAACATTAGAGAAAAACCTTCTATCCCAAAAGGGTCATCAAAGACTTCAACAGACTGCCCAAAGAAGTGGTTGAATCTCCATCCCTGGGTGTATTTCAAAGATGCCTGGTTATGGAGCTGAAGGATATGGTGTAGCAGTGACCCTGGGACAGTAGATAATGGTTCATTTGATCCTAAAGGTCTTTTCCAATCATCAGCTATTCTGTGTGTGCTTTCCTGTGTGTTCTCTCCTATTTCTGATCAGCCAAGGCAACAAGGCAATGGATGTGGAAAAGCAGCTTCTTGCTTCAGAAGAATACCCACAGGGCTCAAGAACTGGCATTCCTCCTCCAAAGAAAAGCTGAGATTCCCAGTGACAAAAGGTCTCCCTCATCTCCCTCTCGTGTGGTTATCCCATTAACTCAGTTTCTTTTCTGTGTGTCCAACATTCTTCCCCTCTGCTGGGACAGAATGGGTGTTGAAAGATGTTATTCATTGTGTTGGTTTTGGTTTTACAGTTTTCATTTATTTTTATTTTTTTTTAAGCAGAGAACTGCAGTTTCTTGGGCAAACAAGCAGAAGGTTCCCTGGGTTGCTCCTCCCACAGCTCCCGTGTGGTACAGGGCAAGTCCCTCCAGCAAAGATTTCACACGTGGCCTCTGGTGCTGTTTTTTTCTGGGGAGGAGGAATGTGTCTGTCACAGATTGCTGGTGTGCCTTTGCCATTCAACATGGCAAGAACTCCCTCTCCTGTGCTGGCAACAGGCTGTCTGTATGTGTGTCTGTATGATTTTGTGTGTCTGCAAAAAGGATGGAGGAAGATGAGGGGGAGAAGCAATTACCTGTAAGTATGACTACCAGCAAAAGTTCTACCTCTTTGTAGTAGGTGCAGCGTGTCCTAGAGTATCTGCCTAGCATTTGGGGTGTCTAGAAACATACTGGACAGTCAATTGCAACCTAAATAGGAGACAGCAGTAGCCTGTTCCTAGCTGACCTAGCAGAGGTGTGAAGGACCAAGGTGAACGTGCCACAGGCTGCAGCAAGAGTGCTCTGACCTGAAAAGGGTGAAGGTGAGGCTGTGACCCTGGGAGAGAGTCCAACACAGGGCCACCAAGATGATTAGGGGAGTGGAGATCTCTCTGCTGAGGAGAGGCTGAGAGAGCTGGGGCTCTTTAGCCTGGAGAAGAGGAGACTGAGGGGGGAG
>JAOEGS010000405.1:0-20469 GCA_025447755.1 Corythornis vintsioides | reverse complement strand
CAAGGCTCTGAGCAGCCTGGGCTAGTTGAGGGTGTCCCTGCTCCCTGCAGGGGGACTGCACTAGATGCCCTTTGGAGCTCCCTTCCAGCCCTAACCATTCTATGGTTCTGCATCACTGGCTGGGATGTGGTCTGTCCCAGTGGGGAGCAAAGCAGTAGGGCTGGGCATGGGTGAGAAAGGAGGCTGGCACCCCTCCTCATGGCTTCTGTTGTGCTGGTTTGGGAGCCTGAGCTGGGACAGGGGCAGGGATGATCCGGCCTCCCATAAAGCGGTCGCTGGTGATGTCCCATGCCTTTGATACACCACAACCATGTGTTTAACCTTTGGGTTTTCTGTCAAGGGTAGAATGTAGTCCTTTGTAAGGAGAGGATAGAGGTGTTTGCAGCCTTTGTGAAAACTCCATTTTCACTGCCTCTGAAATGGTTTAAAAATACAGTCCTGGTCTAAAACGTGATGACATTACAGATTTGTAATTCTCCTTGATGTGACGTGACCTCAGTTTGCACCCCAAGTTTTTTCATTCTTCTGTGCTTGAAGTACTTGAAAATATTTTTTCTCTGCCAGCAAACCTACGGACCCCCTGTATTTAAATATCCCATGTATTTAAGTGGGTTGCCAGTTACCAAACTTCAACAACGTAAGGAACAACAGATGGAGAGCATAACAACTTTACTACCTCGGTGGAAAGCCAAAAAGCATCAGTGTCTGACACATGGGCCCAAGAGCACATAGAATGATATGATTTTTTTTTTTTTTCACTATAAAAATTGGTTCTTAGATCATCTCATTTGACTCACAAAATGTGAAAGGTGTGGCTGGATGCATACAGGTTGTAATATAAAAATGCATTTACATTAGGTTTCTTATTTACATTCGGGTGATCACTGGAGGATCTATAACCATAATAATTTCAAAATAAGTAGTTATAATACTTCATTCTAACAATCTCTGATACAGAGTACTGTATTATTGAACTAAGACTCTTATAAATCTTTCACTTGTTTTGTGCACAGAATCTTGGAACTCTTCTACTGCCGACTATTGAACCAAACGTCATTTCTGCTACATGCTATGATTAACGATCCGCAGCCCTTTGAAACTTTGAACCAAGCTTTCCTAAACATATCAATGCATGGTTTTGCTTTCTTTTTATTCCAGTGGTGTGACCCCTGAATCAAATCAGGCAAGGCTTGCTTGAGAATTAGTCCCCGTTGCTTTGAGAGCAAGCCAACAAGGGATGTGTAAATTATGCAGAGAGCAAATCCCAACTGTGTGCCGTTTACTTGCACAACAAGCTCAACTTTAATTAAGCCAGGGCCTAAGATCCTTTGCCAAATTGCTTTCAATCCTGATTTTACAGTTCATAGAGCAACTTCTTCACCTATAGGAAAAGCTTTTTTAACCCTTCAAAAACCTCCCTGTGGTAGAACACATGTGATAAGGCTAAGGGTAATAAGGGTGACTCAGAGGGCACACTCAGTAGTTGGGGGTGAGATAGTCTCACGATTCAAGAACATGGAACCTCCAATGTGAGCTGAGAAGGTGTTTCCCAGTGAGTGGAATCCATTCTAGGGATTCTCATTATTATGCGATTTATTTTTTTTTTCATCCACGAGGATATAAAATATTAATCCATTTTGCTTATATTCTAGAGAGCTATAAATTTCCATTCTATTAAAGCTGCCACATAGCAACTGTGCCTGTGTCACCTCAGAGGGAATCTGGTTGCTCTAATTTATATTCTAGTGTGTTTAACATTATTTCTAAAAATTACAGGGTTTAATTTTCAGTACTAAAATTCAGTTTTTCATCTAACAAAGTGCATCTAAAAATCTCATTTTTAGCAAATCAAGAAAAATTTTTAAATGTTCATCTTAAAAAATTAATGACAATTAGGTGTGTATGGTTAAAGATGTCGTTCTGTTAGTGGTTTGGACTTAATTCTAAGAGATTAAATTAACCAGATTAAGAAAATTTCAAGAAAATCGAAGAGAAAGTTTATAGAATAAATACAAACCAGGATTGAAAGGAATTTATTTTATTTCCTTAAATAAAAGGAAATAAAGTAATTTTTTTATTTCCTTTTTATTTCCTGGCTGGAGGCAGGGCCCCTCATGATTCCGATGGTTGTATCCATAACTGGCAGTGGGCTGGCATAGTTCACTGGGTTCACACAGTTCACCTGGTTACCAGGATATGTGCAGATGACAGGAGTTGTACTCACTGCAGGGCTTGTATTAACTATAGGAATTACAGTTTCATTCCCCCTATTCTCACCTGGCTGCTTTGGTTTTCTGCTTTTCTTCATGGGAGCTAATTGTAAAGGTACAGGAGGAGTGGGAGTGACCACAGTAGCTGCTGGTGCAGCTGCCAGCACCATAAAATAAGATGCTGGCTTATTTTAAAAAGAAAAAAAACCAAAAAAAAAATGAAAAAAACTCCAACCCTGGATAGTTTGTGAGCAGAGGGAACACTAGAGATCAAGGAAGAGTACAGGTGAAGCAAGGCTGTCTCCAATATTTTGCTTGGGGAGGAGAGGGGGAATCTTAGAACTCCTGATGACATACTCTCTCTTTTACTGCATCTCTTAAATATTTTTTGCTTTAAAATTCAACCAGGAAGGTTCTTATTTCAAGATGTCAAACATTTATTTGAAAACTAGAATCAAATTGTCATTTTTAATGCTTTTTTTCCCCCCTTTTTTCTTTTTTTAATCTGTTGAACACATTATAAAAGGTAAAAGAGGGGAGAAAGAAAGAGAACACTATGACAATCGTAATGACTGTCAGAAAGGTCCTTAACATTTAAAAATGAGCATTTTTAGACTTTGCCATTGTAACCTATAAAAGGAGAGTGAATTGATTCAGGACAATTCGTTGAAACACAATTCCTTGTGTGAGACAAGGTAGACATGAGACAGATTAAGTGGTTCTTTGATGGGGACAGGAAGATAGTTATCCAATACTCAGGGCATTTCTTAACTCTCAGAATGCAGAATGGACTTGAATATGCCCTACAAAGACCATTGGACATGTTTAGTGTGTTGGATTAAACCACATTTACAGGTATTACTAGCAAAAGGAGAGGGAGGAGGAGGGAAAAAAAAACAACAACACCAAAAAAGACAAAAAACACCCAAAAATTCATAGCATTATGTTTTTATTGGCAAAAGAAACCTCCAGGAAACAATGTGGAATTTCTGAGGAGGTTGGTGAGAGAGGGTCAGTGTGGGTGTGGAACAGTTAAGTGGCACTACATTGCAGGAATTTGTATTTGTTTTCTTTTTATTTGGTTGCATTTTTCATTCAAGCATCACCCCTAACCTTTAGGGTAAAAGGTATTTCGCATTAGCATAAATATTAAGCAGATGCCATTTCTGCTACATAAAGAATTTTCAGCTAATCATTTTTCCATGCATTTAAATAGGAATATTAGAATGAGGGTAATTACTTCAGTTTTCCATGAGTGATCCATCAAGACATTGACTTTCACTGTATATTGTTGCACAGATTAGTAAGTGTAGAATTAAATCAGAAACCAGTGTTGGAATAGCTGAAGCATTTGGGCGAGTTGATAGTTTGTTTTTTTTTAACAAAACTAGGGTTTTCTTTGCAAAATGTATTCCCCTCTTAGAAGAGGTTGTTTTGTCAGCAGGAGTTGGATGATTTGAGTTTTAAGATATGATCAGTTGTATGAAGGAATAACAAAGCAGGAGTGCATCTGTGTGAACAAATAAAACAGAGAGGTTGTTTTAAAGGAAAAGATTCCAAACTCTTACTGTTGTTGTCACCACTTTGTTTTCACCTCAAAGGGAGTTTCAGATTTGGCTGTTCCCAGATTTTGGCTGTTCCTCCTCTGCTAGACTGTGTGCTTGAAAGCTGGTCACCAGCTAAGCCAACGATGGGACTTGGGAAGAAATTTGGTTTTTTTGAGTAAAACAGGTTGCATTGTTCGAATGAATTACTGGAGGAAGTGCTTATTGCATGATCTGATATTAACAGGATGCTTTGTCAATGGCTGGGGAAATCCTAAGTAGGCATTGACTTCTCTTGCCAATATGGAGATTTACTGGTGTGAGAGATATTGACTTCAGCAAATCCATGACATTAGTATATCCCAAAGATTAATAAATCTCCTTACCAGCCAAAACCAGAAGTCAATATAATGATGCTTGATGGTGCATGTTTTCCCTAAAGGTCTCAGCTTTCTGTTACACTTCCAAGAAATATCAAACTAGTGAGAAAAACCAGCTAAGGGAGAGGATGGTATAAATGGCCATATTTCCATTGGCATACACCTTGTGGTCTCCATGTCTTTGTAAAAGCCCCTTGGCCTCTTTCTGTGCTCTTTCATATCTTCTTGGAAAGGGATTGTTTTCTCATGAAAAGTTGGACTCCTTTTCAGCAGTAGGATTTAATTTTTAGAAATTAAAAGCGGACAGATGACACGTACATGTGTCCACAGCTGCTTAATAATTCACAGATACCCTAATTTCCAAATTATATTCTGAAATACGTTGGCCTAGTGGGTTGCACAGGGTTGTGGTTTGTTGAAGAAACCAGGTTTTCTAACACCCAGAGGAAAACAGTGCTGCAGTGTGCAGTTTAGGTTCAAAAAATCAAAAGCATTCTCTTAACCTGATTTCTTTTGAGCCCATTTCTTGTTCTGTGGGAAAAAAATAAAAGGCATTTTTATTTTCAAGGACTCTGACATTGATTTTACCTGGGGTTTATTTTCATCACAGGGGTTTTGCCTTGGGTTGTGTTCTTCAAAGCAGATGGAAGGTGGGATGGAGCACCCCTTGTCACCCCTTTTGGGAATGGCAAGGCATGCAGTGGATCTAGCACATGGGTGCTCCACGTGTGGAGGGTGCACAGCAGAATTGCTTTAAGATTCACAATTTCCAGAGTGAAGAATAGCTCAGTGCAGAAGCATCATTGCTTTGGGGCTGCATTTACAGTTGTATGGGCATTTCTGTTCTCCGTGTAGTGTGCAGAAGCAGGGAGCAGACATGAAAATCCCTTTGTACTACATTAGTCTTGACTCTCTGCATCTATAACAAAACAATTTCTTGAGGAGATATATATATATATAAAATTTTTTAACTCTGAAGACCTACAGTCACACAGCAGTGGAGGCAATAGCTCTGTACACAAGTTTAATAAGATTTCATGGCAAGCCAGTCACCAAATATGCATTTTTACAAGGTGGAGATACTGATGGGTTTGAGGGAGAAGGGAAGTTTTAAGTTTGTCTTTTCCTCTCAGTTGCTTTAATTTCAAATTTGTCACTAAGTTGAGGTGAGAGGACTTGAATAAAATCCCAGAAGGTCACCTTTTCCCAAGAGGTCCAAGGTATTTATCAAAGGAGAACAACAGCATTAAGAATAGGTGCTTTGTCATATTTGATATATTTGGGATTGCAAAATGATTTCTATATAATGTGAGGGTATGTAAAGTATTAATAGCCCCATAAAATAAAGCAGCAAAATACTTTTTAAGATTTACAAAATCTTACTTTTCCTCCCACAAGTTAGCTGAACAATTGTTTTACTTGAGAGTAAAAAATTGTCAAGCACTTGTCAACAGCACAGATTAGATCAGGGAGATTTATCATGTTTCATAATCTTATCAGTTGGTATTTTAATATTTCTTTTTTTTTACCACACATGCTGTGGTTTCTTTATTATTTAAAAGTTGAAATGGTTGGGCTTGCATGATTTGAAGCAACTTACAGAGTTCAGGGTTGCAGCATAAAACATTAACAAGAAGCTAAGATTAAAAAAAAAAAAAGGTGGATATAAATTCTTACAGAATTACAGTGGTTTTTAAGCCATCTGTCCTTGCTGATCAGGAGGTTTTCAAGGCTGCATGCCTGACAACTAAGGTTCTTCCAATCCCTACCATTCTGTGACTCAGCTGGAGACACGAGTTGGTTTTTTTAATGTGAATTCTCCATACCAAATTTTATTGGATATACCCTTTATTAAGTATCCCAAAACTGAACCTATGGTAAATGAGTGTGTAGTAAAATCTATCATGATGGCTTTGTTTTGATAATCTTCCTCCCTCTCCCTTCTGCCTTGCTGCACACTCATCTTCTTCTAGTTGTGCTGTGGTCTCTGCAATGCTCTGTGGTTACAAATCTGCACACTCGTGTGGGAGGAACCTGTGGCAGTACTGCATTGTGTCTGGGGGACGTGTGAGCACAGGTCAACTGCTGCCTTCTCAGAAGGTGCTAGGGAGTGCAAAGGAATGGGAAACTAGGAGTAGAGGAGGAGGCAACATCTATGGGAAGGGCAGAGGAGAAAATGAAAGAGAAATGGATGCAGTCATGGCATGTTGTGCCTGCTCTGGTAGGGCTGCAGGCTGCAAGCCTTGACTCATTGCTCATTCTTTCTAGATTCTTCCCTCTCAGCTGGCTGAATCTCACCCCAGTTTGTCCCTTAAGCAAGCACTGGGAGCAGTAACCATTAACCTTTGGAAAGTGGCTTTTTAGCATGTCAACAGTTTGGATATCTCGCTGCTTTTTGCCATTAACCTTTCTGATGGGACAGTGCTGTGTGTTTTGCTGACTTCAGCAAGCCAGGCACGCTTTCACCCCCTGGTAATTCCTGCCAAGAAGAATGAGGGAGCAGAGTGGGGAAGGGACACAGGCAGTGCCTGCTTCTGGGCACATCAACAGCTGGTGTGACCCTTACTAAGAAAAATAGCCCGTTCAAGAAGTGTCCTTGCTCAGGTGCAGCAGCAGCTCCTCTGACACCACCACTGGTGCTTGCTGCAAGGCCTGGATTGCCAGCCATGATGAGGCATTGCACCCAAAGCCCTGAAAACAAAAGCTCTTCATCTAAGGCCAACGGTAGTGAAAGGTTCAGTTATTCTTGCTTTACTGAGCATGAAATGGAATTGAAAGGCAATATTAAATGGGTTATTAAACTTAAGACATGGTGTCTTGTGATCTTCACTTGCAATTGCCCTTACCACAGCATACATACCGTGTGGAATATTCTCTGTAGGGCAAGACATTTGTATAACCTTGTTAGGTTTCAACAAATGTTAGCATTACAATTATTCAGTTGTCATTTCATGATAAACTCAAAATATGGAAACTAAATGTCTGTTCTCTTGTTATTTTAGTCCTTTTTATTCATCCTTTTTATACACAGGCAGGTATTGACCACAAAGAATGATTAAGTGGAAAGTATATTTCTAGCACAGTATCCCTCCCTCGACAATTCTTCAAGTGAGAGTTACTTTTGTTTCTCCTCCACATAAACACTATTCTCTTAAATATTTGGTTTATTTTACACAGCATTATGACTTCCCTCAAGTTTCTACAAACTAGAAAGGGCTGGAACATGAAACAAAAATAATTGATCACTATCATATCATAATCACTTCCAGCAGGATTTGCCTCTCATTTTGACAGTTTGTACCAAAACTGGATTTTGGAATAGCTGAGAATCCCAGTGTAAATCTGTGTTAGGATTTCTAGTGCATATAGCAGCAAGGTCTGAATCTATTTCTGAAACAGCAGGAAATAAATTCAACTGTAATGATTCTGAAAATATTTGTAATTATTATCTCTGTAAGAATTCACCGACCTCCAGAAGATCTGTCAAACAGCAAAAGAAAAATAAGTGGTAATACAGCCAAAACAAATAGCAGTAAAGCAAGAAAAAAAAAATAAATAAAAATGATGGGAATTAAAGATTCCACTGGGCCAGATTTTGATTTAAACTAATACTGTGAACTGGTTTATGTGTGTTGACAGACAGGTTAACTGCCACAGCTTTAACACTTTACAAAATCACATCCCAAATTGCTAGCAGCACAAAAACCATTGAAAGGCAGCTTTCACCTGAAAAGAAATTTCTGTATCAGAAGAAAAGACTGAAATTAAATGCTTCAGCCAATTAGATTTGAGGTGCTTGGACCAATACAGATGCTGCAATATTTCTTACTTTAAAGATGCTAGGAAATGAGGGTTCCATCTTATTCAGAATTCAAACTGTTTAGTTTCAGATATTTAAGATTCTGCCACATTTTGCTGTGTTTTATGCCTGGGATTTTGGTTTATCCTAATGGTCTTTCACAAGAACCATAGGATCTGGCTTTTGGGAGTGGAACCTCCTCAGCTGCTTATCTAAAATCCTGCATGCACTATTCATAAATCACTTTTCAGTTAGGGTATTTGATTCATTTCTATGGCAAAACCAAAGATTTCTGGCAGTGATTTTGTGTGTTTTCTTGAATTTGTTTACAGTAATGAAATTCCAAGTTGTGGGGTTTTGTTCTGTTGGTTTTTTTTCACATCAGCATTTCCTTCTCCTTCCATAAAATCTTCTGTTGTTCTTTGGCACAATCCCCAGAGTCCAGAGAAATGTACAGAAGTAGTGCTTTTTATTTCAAACACTAACATTACTTATCCTATTTTCTGTGTTAAGGAAATGAGCAAATCCATCTTTTCTGTGTGGCTCAATCCATTTCTTTTTGACATGGAATACCTGTGCTGCTTTTACCTTCAGAAATATGTCCATGTTTCTACTGTGAGAAATACATTTAGAGGGCTGCTTTTTTTTTTTTTTTTTCTTTTCCCCATGAGTAATTTTGTGCAATTATCTTTTTCAGTCTCATTAAGACGTGAGATCTTAGAGGTTCGTTCCAAAACTATGAGAAAAAAATTCTATTTGTGGGAAACTTCATTTTGGACCTAAAATTTGCTTTATGTCAAACTGGGCTTGGATGCTTCAGACACACTCTTTGCTTCTCTGAATGACATCAGTTTATTGGTGCAGGTGCAGGAAGCACCAGCATCTTTCCACCTGCACCAGGGAAACATAGAAAGAAGCAAGGCACAATTCCCTTAAATAGCTTTGTGATCAAGAAACCCAAAACATAAAAAAAAACCCAAAACAAAACCAAAACGGCACCAAAATAAACAAACAAATAGAAATGTCATCCAGAAAGCAGACTACAATAAAATTAATTAACTATGCATGTCCTGCTGGCAGCCTGACATCTCCTTCATCGACTCCTGTCAATCTCCTTGGCAGGAAAACAACCTGTTCTGCTCATGCTTTGCTTTAGTAAAATAACGTGTGCTCATTAAAATAATAATTAAAAAAGAAACCAAAATGCTCAGTCATTAATTGGCATCAAATTGTCCCAGAAAGCAAACCCCACATGTTTATTGAGATATGTGTCCCTGTTGCTGTGTCTGCCTGGCTTTGCCTTGAACTGTAAAGACCAGACAAGGAGTGATTGAGTGTGCATTTTTCCTCTTTATATATTATACTTGAGTTTAGTCTCAGTCTGGCTCCTAAATAGAATAATCAATGCCATTATCTCTTCCTCCCTTATCTAAATCACATCAGCAGATCAATAGCTACACAAAGACAGGCAGTGCTTGCTCTCCACTGGGACTCATTACTTTGCTGCCCAAGCTGGGGGGATGGATATTCCCAGGAAGGTTATCTGCTGTTCCCTGGTAGTTAACAACAACTGTCAGTTATTAATGGTGCTCTGCAGCCTCACCTTTACGGTGCTGTGACTGATAACAGGACATGTTTATAACCAAATTAATCTCTGCTGTCTTTTCTGTTGCCCTCCCAATCCTTGCCCCTTCTCTGGTCTCCTTTCTCCCCTCCTGCGTGCAGTTGCAGTCTGAGGCAGCACGTCTGGCAATATCAGATGTTGGGGGCCTTCTCATTGACATTCCTCACAAGTGCAGGTTTGCTTTTCTACAGGCTAACATCTGCTGCAGTATTACAAAGGCTAATTAAAATAAACTCGGGTCCTAAATGAGTCTTTTCACCAGCATTTATTGCCCAGGACACCGAGAGGTGAAGTGCATAATACGGTTAAGCTGGAGCAAAGGTTGGGTCTTGATTGGGTTTGCTGGCCAGTCAGGAGCAATAGCCCCAGAGAAGTTGATGTTGGCTGTGCAGTGCTTTCCACTAGACTAATAATGAAGTCTGTCACAATGTTCTCCTCATGTTTATTTATACTAATCAACCAAATGTTAAAAAAAAAAAAAAAAGAGAATAAAGAAAAAGCAGTAGTTTAAAGAAAAGAGAAGTATGCTTCTCCTGTCAGTTTGGACTACACTCCCAGTTTTTCTTGTCAAAACCAGACAGGCAGTTTGCAAATGCTAGGTGAACAGTGTGACAGACATTTCACATGACAAGTCATCAAGCTGTCAAAGGGGTAGTTAGCTGCTAATTTAATGGCTTCACTTTCTGCAGTGCACAGCTGCAGTGTCAGTGCAGATCCCACCCTGCACTGTAATCCTGCCTTGCTGGGGGGGCAAACACGAAGCCTGGGTAACTCCACGGTTCTGTGGAGCTAGAGGAGCAAAGAGGAGCAAGGCAGTGGTATCCAAACGATGGTTTTTATTTATCCAATGTGTTTACAACAGTTTTAAATACATAATTAAGCAGCATTGTTTTTATTCATTACCTGCTTCTGAGAAGCAGAACAACAACACTGTCACTTTTCTGCCTCCTCATTTTTCAGGAAACTAAGAAACAGCAGAAAACCTTTCCACTTTTGTTTCAATTCTCTTAATGTACCTAAGAAAATACTCAGGAATGTGGAGTGTGGGATTATTGCTTTCCTTTGGCTGCACAGCATTTCAAGTGCAAGGTGTCTTGGCCTGGACCAATCCCACTGTTATTTCTTTGTGCTGTCTGCTTTTTTTGGTCATTTTTTTAAAAAAAAAAAAACATTTTGAGGTCTTTTTTAATGAATAACTTGGCATCTGGCCTGCTACTTGAAGAATTTGTGTACCTTCCAGTGGGTAGGAAACGTTAGTTGGAAAAAAAATTGCATTTCTATGTATATGAGAGAGCCCTCTTCCATACTTCATTTGCTTTGGTAGTTTCTAGTCAGCACTAGAATGTAACTCGAGGATATATTTTTCCAGTAGCTTTCCTTTGGCTACTTCATTTTTCTTACATGAAACATCAAGTAGCCCAGGAGTTAATAAAAGACAGGTCTGTCAGGACATAATACATTACAGACAACTCAGCACCACTATTTATGTTTTCTTTTACTCTGTCTGTCCCCATACTAAAATACACAGATTAAGTATTTCTAAGGACACCACAGGGAAACTTGCAGTAAAATCAAAACAGCCTATGGTAGGTCAGAATAAAAATAAACAAAAGCTCTCCGAAAATACTCTTGAAAATAACCAAGCTTTAGAGTAAAATAATCTCAGAAAATCACTTAAAAGGAACATAATGAATGAAAGAGATGAGGTGTAGAAGTTACTAAAGTGGTCTTAAATTAGAAAAGTCCCAGGAAATAGTTACCCGTGTCTGGATTTCCTCAGGAAGCTGTGTGAAGGTTTTTTTCTCTGATAGCTTTTTTTTCTTGTGCAAATAAAACAACTTCTTTCTAGTTTGCTCACTAAACTGGAGCTAAGTCCAACTGAAGAGCTGTAACCAGTGGAGTCCCCCAGTTCAGGAGAGACAGGGATTTGCTCGAGATAGTCCAATGGAGGCTACAGGGATGCTGAAGGGACTGGAACACATGCCTTGTGAGGAGAGCCTGAGACACCTGGGGCTCTTTAGTCTGGAGAAGACTGAGAGGGGACTTGATAAACTATTATAAATATCTGAGGGCTAAGTGTTAAGAGGAAAGTGAGAGCCTCTTCTCACTTGTGCCCTGTGACAGGACAAGGGACAATGGTTACAAGCAGAACACAAGAGGTTCTGCCTTAACATGAGGAAGAACTTCTTTACAGTGAGGGTCACAGAGCCTGGCAGGGGCTGCCCAGGGGGGTTGTGAAGTCTCCTGCTCTGGAGATGTTCAAGGCTCACCTGGCTGTGTTCCTCTGGGACCTGTTAGATTATACTTAGATTATACTTAGATTATGATCCTGCCTGGTGGGGGTTTGAACTCGAAGCTCTCCAAGGTCCCTTCCAACCCCTAATACTCCGTGATACATCAGTGCACACCTTCCTTGCCATGCTGAAAAGCAAGAGGTGCTGGAATTTTGCTTCAGTCTTGCAGGAGCTTCAAACACATGGAAAGTTTGGTCATAAAGTATATTTAGTCATATAGTCACAGCGTGCTTGGCAGTGGAGATGAGAAGGGAGGAGTGAAGCAGCAAGACAGGCACAGCACACACCAGTGCTGATAACACGTTTCACTAAGATGATTAATCCCCATTTGCAAAATTGGGCTATTTGCAAAATTGAGCATGCAACTTAAAGACTGCCTGGGTTCAAAGGAAGTGTCCCTGCCCTGCTGACACTGCTTTTATCCTGCCCTGCTCCCTCTGTCCCGTTGTGCTGGCATTATGGCTGAGCCATGTGCAGTGGCACATCTCAGGTGGCAAGAATCCAGGTCCTGCTCGCTTCCACTGCTCCTGGCTCTCCTGCTGTGCTGTGCCAGGCTGCAAGGCTGAGAGGGAGAGCTTAATGGAAGCCAAGAGGTTTCTACTTATGGCTGTTATTCCTCTCTGACTCTGGGGTAAAAGCCATTGTAAGGGTGTTTCAGAGCACAACAGGGAAAAAGTAGTACAGCAAGGAGCAACGAGCTAAGGTTGAGCAAAGGCAAATGGAGGCCACTGTCTCCTGGCACTGAGGTCTATTGCAGTGTGGAACAGGTAAGTCTCTGAAGGAAAGGGGTAGAATCCAAATGAGTAGTTTAAAACTACAGTGGACAAAAAGCTCAGGAGTTTGTAATAGGAAATAATCTACCAGTAGCTGCAGAATGATTGACGTAGTATGTCCTTCCCTTTCTAATTTTTGAAATGCATTTGAAGCTTTCCAGTTTGTAGTTTCCTGCTAAGTGGTTTTCAGAAAGTCCAGTTTATAGAGGAAAAACAGTAGCTGCAGATATCTCTTAAAAGAGTTCTTGCTTTTCTTTTTTCTTTTGTAATGCTTTTCCACAACCTTTTCTGGAGATGACTCCTTTACACATGACAAGTTTCAGGCTTTTGCACTTGAGTCCAGCACAGGGGACAGATTCCCTTTCAGAATCTCTGGGGTTTTTTTCTCCATCCTTGTTGTTCATCACACTGTACCCAAATATAGCATCATTAATATTAATTGTAGTCTCTTGGATGCCTTGTACCTTGTTTAACCATTTGTATAAGTAGAGTCACTGGGGAGAGCAGAGAAATCTGTTAAATACTTCTGGGTTTGAAAATTCTGCTGCCTGCAGTTAACACTATTGATCTTAGGATGTGTTGGCTTAAAAGCTGCATCTAACCTGTAACTTGGTCTTTATTTCCCTGCTGCATGCTCAAGGTAACCTGAGATTAAAGCACAGAGTGCAGAATTCACCAGCAGGTTGTGCAATGTGTCTTGTGACTTCTCCTCTCGAGCTATACCCCTTGGTGGAAAATTCAGGTGACTATACCAGCATTTGTCCACTAAACGAGCACCTTTATTATATCATTTAGGTAAAAGGTACAATAAAAGGATACAGAGTGTGTAGGCATGCTATGTACAACCCAGTAGAGAGCTATGCTGAAACATGTAAATGAACACAGCATATGTAACCATAGGATATCACTGTCTTTATTTCCTTATTATTTCTTGTAAAGCATTTTCCAAGAGGAAAAGAATCTGTGTGTGAATGGAACACTGACTCCACTGGTAATAATGGCATCTGATCTACAGAGGTGGCTGGCAGATCCAAATCATTGTCAGCTCCTGCCTTCTGGACAGCAATCTTTCAAAGCAGGATTTGCCATAAGGTTAGCAAAACAGCTGGCCACTTGCAACTTATCACAGAAAAACCCTTTACCTGGCTTCTGCTGTCTAGCTGTCGTGTAGTGGGATTTACCTCACAGTATAGCTTTTATCAAGACCCACAACTCCAATTAGCTGGTAAAATCCACTTATGGCCTTAATGATTTTAAGGTTCTTGCAGGGGTATGAATCTGTGAAGAGCTGAAAGGGGACCTGGGGAAGGGATGGACCGTGTCCTGGAAATGAGGTTTGCTAGCAGTGGCAGAAATATTGCAGTGGAGACATTTGCTCTGCCATCAGCGACTGCCAAGCCCCGTTGCAAATGTTGAAGGATAAGATAGAGCAAATGGCAGAAAAAAATATAGTTGAAAGGAAAAAAAGATATATTTCTGAGCTGAAGGCCATGTTGGACATTTAAAGCAGGGGAATAACTGAGATAATGATATTCTCTGTCACTCAGAGCTCTTGTACAGATGAACAGTCCACACAAACCCATCTGCTCTCTGCTTTGCAGTGAGGGATGATGAATCTGCTACTGCAGTCACTACTGGATTGGGATGACTTTGCAACTGGATTTTCAAGGCACATGCTTTCCAAAGCAGAAAGCTCTAAGAAAACTTAGTAGCCATCAGCAGGACTTTTATTTCTGTTTCTTTTGTAAGGTTCAGACTTGGTCTTCAGTTGTCCTGGGCTGGTTTGAGTGAGAACAGAACAAATTCCATTCACTGATTCTACTTTTCAGCTCAGTCTCTTCTAACTAACTGCTCTGTCTGAAGTTAACATAAAGCTGAGAGATCATGAGGGTTAACAGGAGGTATCTGTTATTTGCCTAGTCTCTGGCCCAGCCCTAATCCCTGACACTTCTGTACTCACCCCATTTATTTGGGTTTTTTTCTTTCTTTCCATGACTCCTGGAACTCTCTCAGCATTACCAAACACCTAATTGACCCTCCGTATCAGTTTTAGCTGTCTATCTCTCTGTTACAGCTACTGAAGCCATATTTCAACAAGCTTCCCTGCTAAAATACCCTGGCTGAAAACTCAGACCAACAGCTTAGAGAGGGAGTTTGGATGGATGGATAGATAAAGTTATCCAGAATAGCTCTTAGAGCTGTCTATTTAGCAAACTATTTGAACTGCCAGCTTCTGTGTATTTATAGCCTACTTATCACACTAGTATCTGAACACCTATCAATTTAGCACTGGAAATCCAGTACAGGTTGCAATGCAACTGGGGAGACTCACTGGCTGCTCCCTTCTTGCCTTAGATGTGTAGAATAAAAGATGTGATATCCAGCTATGTCTTTGTTTCCTTCCTATTCTATTATCTGAAAGCTAGATCTAGGGCATCCTAGACAAAAAGATGCTCTTTTTGGTGATTCCTTCTACAAGATAGTTTGTACTTATTCAAAGCTCTTCTCTGAAGATGGTTTGCATCTCTGAAAATGAATTTTCCTTTAAAAGTCTTGCAAAAATTCCAAGCTAAAGTTTTAATTTCTATTTTTTCCAACTTCTTCCTCCCTTTTAGTATGTTGCCCTCTTCCATGCCTTTTCTTTTATCCATGAAGTTGTTTTTATTTTTCACATTGCTAGTTGGGCAGAATGCCAAAGAGAAAAAGGGAAGATTTCTGTTTGTTCTCAGTAAAAACCAATAGCTAACACTTTATTGGGTGTGTCACCAGTCGTAGAAAGACTCACAGTTCTCCAGGATGCTAAGCTGAGAGTCATCAAGAGAAAAATGAAACATTCTTCTGGGTCCCTTCCAACCCCTGACATGCTGTGGTTCTGTGATCTTGGCTTTAGAAATGGTCAACACTACAGACTGCAGAAAAGAAGTTGTTCTTATTGCTCCATAGGTGAAGAGGAGGAATAGAGTGAGGCAGAAGGGAATACAGATGATAGCCTGAGCAAGCTCTTGGTGCAGCCTGTGGTCCGTGCAGTCACACAGCATCAGTGGAGCTGGTCCATTTGCACTCATGGCAAGACTGCTGTGAAGACCCCTCTGCAGCCCTGGCACAAGGGCCAGTGTTAACCTGGACACTGAGGAAGCACCATGTGCATACAAATGGAAGTTCACACCCCCATTATTGCTCACCACAGAGAATTTTCTGGTCGTAGCTCTTCCAAACAAGCAAAGAGAAAGAGCAGATGTGTGCAGCCAGAGGCACACGTGCTTTTGTTCAAGCAACAGTGCTTGTTTCTCACCAGAGGGAAAAGGTTTCCACATAGGGTGCTCTTAAGGTGCAGAGGATTTAAATGTTTTGGTGTCTGCTCAGCTATGAGTCTCAGGCATTTGAGGCAGCAGTCAGTGTGCAGTATGAGAGCCCAGCCCCTGGCCAAAGGGAAGAGGTAGCTGTGGCTGAGTTCAGAGTTTGTGGTTCCTTAGTCCTTGTTGCAACCCACTTGTGGCCCATTCATCCCATCTCAGTGTATCTGTCCCTCTTCCACTCATGGACATCAAAAAGGGAAAAAAAACCAACCCAAACCTTGGATTACAGTCTTTCCTTTTCACTGAATTTGAAGTTCTGCTGCAGATAGGGGACTAATTCCCCAATTAATTCAGTACAGAACTGAACTGGAAGAGTACTGATGTGTTTGGCTCTTGAGTTAAATGGGAGGGATCACAGGACAATGTACTCAACGTGTTTGTAGACCCACTCAGCAGGCTGCTTTTTGGTGCAGTTGGGAATGCCATGGTTTTCTCTTTGTTGTTAATTTTATTAAATTGGTTTTCATATTAAAATGCTATATATTTGCTAAAGTACACTGGTTTTCAGGAAAATGAAAATATAACCGGTTGGAGAAACCCAAGTTGGAATAGGGAAAACATAGCAGAGAGTTGTCTGGACATCTGTTCTTCTGAAAGAGCTGAGGGAGAGGGCACCCAGAAGATGACAGTGCTGCAGGACAGATTTTTTCTTGGATCTGGTTGGTTAATTTTCTTCAGAGCAGCCCATACAGTGCTGTGCTTTAAACTGGTGCAGAGCCAGCATGGATAACACACCAGTGTTTTGGCATCCCCAGCCCTGGTGTGTGTGTGTGAGTGAAATGGGTGGGGGCTGCTCATCTGTCAGACAGCATTAGCCTACCACACTTTGTGATGACCTAACTTTGGAAAAGAATTTAAAAGGCCAAGATTATTCTATTGGATATGAGATCCTGGTATCCTCCCGACTATGTAGCTCTGTTAATTACTAACATGCTTGTTGTATTCATAGGTTGTTTGCAAAAAAATAGATATAATGGGGAGAAAAGGTCATGAATATAACTATAAATCTGTAGACATGTTAGTGGCAAGTTGCTCTCAGGTGAAACAGCTGACCAATGTACAGGGAAGATGAAGGGGTGTGATCATGATCAGACAACAAGGTTAGCAATATCAGCCAGGTCTAAAATAGATGGAAGAGCTGCAATTTCATGTCCTCAGCTACAATGTGGCTTTGTTTGCTAGTTTCAAATATAAAATAGCAATAAAGAATCCATCTACCTGACATCTTTTTATGTTCTCTTTCAATCATGGGCTGCAAAATGTTTCTTTTCAGGTTTACTCTGGTGTGGCAGCTCTGTTATTGCCTACCACTTTAAGGGGTTGAAAGGCTGAGGATTTATTTCATTTTCTTTTAACTCGCAAGCTTTTTTTTTATGTGGAAGCTGTTTCTCACTTGGTTTGCATTTCATCTAGGATAATGCTGGCTATCAGTGCTTGGATAATAATTGAACTGAAGCAAGCTGTGCAGCCTGAGGTCTCAAGCTGGGAAAGCTGTGTATGTCACATGTGGGTGTTTCAAAAGAATTCAGCATTCCAAAATGAAGTTGGTAGTGAAGATGAAGGTAGGGGAAATCTGTGCATCTCTGGCTATGCAGCTCCAGCACCGCCTGCAGCAGCTCCTCAATGCACCTGAGCTACTCACTCTTGGTCACAGCATCACAGAGTACTTGGAAGTACTTGGTAGTACTTGAAAATGACCTTTGGAGGTCGTCTAGTGCTGAAGCAGGTTCACCTTTTGCAGGTTCTTCAACAGTTGTCATCAGTGGTATGAAGTAAAACACTACAGAGAACTGGCAAATGGCACACGGGCAATTGGGAATCATGGGTGACCCTTGGGCAATTGTTTCTCCCACCCCCCTTCTGATGAGTGGGCTTTGAGTAGTTGCCCTCCATTAAAAAGGAGGTGTAGCTTCTGTAACTACACTGCTACAACTTTAGGTTAACACTATGCAGTTGTTGGTCCACCATCTGTGATCTCTTCTAATAAGAATGTGACTTTGTGGCTCAACTGGCAGGAAAAGCAAGCTTACTTCACAGTACCAGTTTGGAAATGGATTTGTGATGACACAGTTCATAGCCTGGTTAGATGGAATGCCCCTGTTGGACACATCCTGCTTGAATTTGGCAGGTATTGGTAGCTGGAGATAAGTGGTTTGGGGCTGCAGTTTGGGCTCGTCTGCAATGAGTGATGGTAAGCCCCAAATAATCAGAAATGTCCTCTGTCTGCAACAGGCTTGGGTTGTGACTTGGGGGCAGGGTTTTAGATGGGGGCAGAGGAGCAGAAAATTGTTCACTACATGAAAAACAGATGTTTACAAAGCTGCAGAATGTTTTCTGTCATTAGATTGCTGTCTGAATCATTTCAATCCTCTTTTAATCTCCTATACAAAACATGTTTTCTTTAAGTTGGAGGAAAAATTACATTAGTGGTCCAAATAGTAATTACATCTTCTAAGTCACAATCTGATGGCTTGAAAACGTGAGTTAATTAAAACTTCACAGGCTGATTTCTAAAAGCTTTAACCTTCTAGCCTACAGAGCAGGGCCACAAAGATGATCAGAGGACTGGGAAGTTGCCATGTTAGTAAAGTTACATGTTAGTTACTAAGAAGAGGCCTCACCCACCTCTCTACACCCTCCTTTCAGGGAGCTGGAGAGGGCAGTGAGGTCTCCTCAGCCTCCTCTTCTCCAAACTAACCATGCCCAGCTCCCTCAGCCTCTCCTCACACCCCTTGTTCTCTAAGCCCCTCAGAGGACATGCACAGTTCCTTAGCTGCCTGTGAGACACTGTCATTTCTCTGTGCTCTGGAGAGGAGAGACAAGGAAGGATGTGTTCAATACTAAGAAAAAGTCTTTCTGTGAGATACTCTGCCATTTGCATAAAAGATGCTGCAAGATGCAGAGAAGTGTGAGTTAATCACAGAGATTAAACTATAAAAGATAGCCATGCTTAGAGAGACACATTTCAGTTGTAGCTAGCTATGAATTTATGATACTGCTGGTGGATATCTTTTAAACCTCAGAATTAATGAGCACCCTGAGGACAATGAATGAGAGCTGGTTAAAAAGGACTAGACTAGTGGAGGGGCAGTATTAAATGTAGGTTTCTTTGCTGTGCAGGGGGAGGGCATGTTAAAATCCTTTTGCTGATATATGTAAAATATGTTGGGGAACAAATAATGTTTCAGCCAAATAGCAATTGCACAAACAAGTTACAGTTTCTCATCAGCTTGGAGCAGTCCAAACCAAGGTTGAGGTTTGCTACTTGGTCTCTTCACCTGTCTGTACTAAACCAAAGGGCATTAATTTGGAAGCATCACTAGCAGTAATTCATTCTTTAGGCTGTGAATCTGCTGCCCAGAGTTGCCTTCATCTCATTAAATATTGGGGTTTTTTTCTTCACACCAATGACTTCATTTTTGCATTGTTCATAAAAAAATATTTGGGGAATTGTCTGCAGCTTCCAAGTCACACTGCATTTAATTGTGAAAATTGTTGATGTTTTCCCTTGCTTCTAGTAAAACTTTTCCATTAGCCTTTGTATGTCATTTCAGCTACTTGTTGGAAAGTTCTGCATGGTTGGCAAACTTTTTTTTTTCCCCACTTATGCCTCCATTCCTCTGTCTGGTCTGTGCTTTTCATGAAGAGCCTTTGTTTTCATACGAGTACTTGTCATCAGTGCAGAGCAAGTGCTTTGCTGTTTAATATACAGCCCTGAGCCTGCCTTGTATGATGTGCTTAGAGAAGTAATTTCACCCGTCCTCATACATTTTGGGTCTTTCTTTTGGGAAAAACCTATCAGGTTTTTCTTTACCAAAACAAACTTGTGATAGGTGAGCAAACCAAGGAACATGTGACAGCAGTAAGTAGGACAAAATCCTCCCTCCCTTTGCAGAGATGAAGTTCAAATGGTGAAAAGAATGAATGCATCAGACCTTCAGAGGAGTATCAAAAGATCCTTCTAACCTCACATGAAAATCTTAACAATCAGATATAATACACCTTCCACCTTTCTTTATCCTGTGGCATAATGCCTTTTGTTGTATTTCTAGACACTCCAGCAGCAGCTGCTGGGCACAGAGCCTGTGCTGTGTACTGGGGACAGTATAACCCAGACCCTGACTGGCTTTGGTCTGAGTGCAGAAGTAAGAGCAATTATTTTCTTTTCCTTAGCATTGAAACTGCTGTCTTAGAGGACAAATGAGGATGGAGGAACAGGAGAGCATTTCTCATCTCTGGCCATTCTCATCCCTTTTCAGACCTGTCACAGTTCCTACTTGGGAAACAGGTCTATGGCAGTGTTAGCTTGGAAGCATTAGCCTTAGACTGCCCCAGCAGCAATGCAAAGGCAGATAAAGTCTCTTCTTAAGCTTACCACCTTCAGTGAATGTGGGGGCTTTTCATAATCATTCGTGCCTGAAGGGGCTGCAGGAAGGCTGGAGAGGGGCTGTTTCCAAGGGCCTGGAGTGAAAGGATGAGGGGTAATGGG
>JAOEGS010000404.1:33283-46032 GCA_025447755.1 Corythornis vintsioides | reverse complement strand
CACAAAAAAAAAAAAAAAAAACCCAAAAAAAAAAAAAAACCCAAAAAAAAAAAAAACCAAAAAAAAAAAAAACCCCAAAAAAAAAAAAAAACCCAAACAAAAAAAAAACCCAAACAAAAAAAAAAACCCCAAACAAAAAAAACCCGAACAACAAAAAAACAAAAAAACCCAAAAATCCCAACAACAAAAAACCCAACCCCCCCCCAAAAAAACCCAAACAAACAAAAAACCACCCAAAACAAAACAACAACCCCACCCACCCAAAACAAAAGCAACAAAACCCAAATCAGACTTTTAATAGACACCGCACCTCGTTGCACACAAGGGAGAAGGTTCACTCACAAGCAATTAAAAAAAACCCAAACCAAAACAAAAAAAACAAACCACCAAACCACAACAAACAAACCACACACACACACACACACACACACACACACACACACACAAAAGGCTACCAGGAAGCATCTCAATGGCTTGATGCCAAATGAGACAAGTTTCATCCCAGATTTTGGCAAACTTCCCACACTGGCTTTTACCCAATGGCTTTGCTTAAAATTAAACAGCTCTTTGCTCCCATTCTGCGGGCTGCAAAATTTGGTATGAATCACCACTTAATCTAGACCCATAAATAACAAAAACATCCAAAACTGCAGAGCTCCCTCTGAACTTCAAGTCCTTACCCTCGTGCCCTCAGCAGATCTGAGATTTCTTCCTTACCGACTCTTCCCATCACCATTTACTGAAATCCTAGAACACACCCAGCCCTTCTAACAGGTAAATGTTACTTGATGATACCGAGCAAGGAATAGGGGCCAGTGTCTGAGAGCAGCTATGATTATATACAGTAGCATCGGCGAAAATAAGTAGTAAGTCAGTATGCCAAGTGCTCAGTAGAAGTACATAAACTCCTTTAAACATAGTTTTATAGCACCAGTATGCCACAAGATTAAGGGCAGAAATGACGATTTGTATCTTTCCACTTCTTTAAGCCACTTATCAGAATCACAGAATGCTAGGGGTTGGAAAGGATCTCCAAAGATCATCCCTTACAGTAAAGAAGTTCTTCCTCATGTTGAGGTGGAACTTCCTGTACCCAAACTTACATCACTCTAACAGTGTGCAAATATTAAAACTTGGCAAATGGCATACTCAAATTTGGCAAACTATGCAGAAAAACATCAGCGTCTGGAATGGCAAACCAGGCTAATGACTTCGTTAAAAAAATCCAGGCAATAATTCACATCCTCCCCAAGAACACTTGACGGGGCAGCTGAGTCATGTGAAAGGGGAGTATAGGGTGATGTGAAGGTCTAGCTTGCAAGCAATGGGGTCCCACGCTTTGCTCAGGCATGCCATCAGAGCTTTGCAAAAAAAACCAAATCAAACAACTAAACAACAACAACAACAAAAAAACAACACCGTATGAGTTGCAGAAAAATGTTTTGTTTTGCATAGTATACAAGCTATACTGATAACTGTATGCTCGTAAATTTATGACCACTGTAAAACATGGAGGCTTTAACAGCAACAGGCTAAGCTGCAACAGGTCTAGGAGGGCTCTGCAAAAGCCCTCCAAAAACACAAGAGGGTGCATAGGGAAATCACACAAAAAGCACAGTGCACATGGAACACTGGCTTGCAGGGCACTCTGGATGCCAAGGTTTGCAGAGGTTTGAAAAAGAAAACAAATTCTCAGCTGAAAAGTCTCCACTGAGCACAATTCAACGTAGGACTCCATCTCCTGCTCAGGGCCTGAGCCAGAAATTATGGCAGCCCGATAAATTTTTGCAAGAAGAATTTTATACATCGGTCTTGCTCTTACACCCACCAAAGGAGAAGTGGTGTCCACTCTCAAAGCCAGGTTAGTGGATGAGGAGGACCATGGATTGACCAAGGCAAATTGTATGTTCTTGTATGGACCATTATGCCTTGCGTTATGCTCTGCATCCATGCAGGATGATCCCACACCATTGCTCAACTCTTCCTTATTAAGTTAGTACATAAATAAATAAATAAATAAATAAATAATCCCACTCACTGCAAAGGAGCAAACACTCTATTTCCTAGTAATAAGTGTTGAAGGAAGGTTAAACTGGGGGCTGGCACTTCAGCTT
Organism: Corythornis vintsioides; assembly: GCA_025447755.1. Lineage (NCBI taxonomy): Eukaryota > Metazoa > Chordata > Aves > Coraciiformes > Alcedinidae > Corythornis > Corythornis vintsioides. The sequence continues at coordinate 43,918 of JAOEGS010000404.1, read as the reverse complement.
CATCACTGCAATTGTAACAGACTGCAAGCACCCAGACTGAGAGTGGGCAGCCCCAAAGTCGCTATGCTGCAGTTTTGGCTAGAAAATGAGAAAGGAAGTTGCCTCTGCACTAAGCACAAATAAATGTCCAGCTCCAAGTTGGCAAACCATTGCTTCTGAATAAAAGACGGACACGTCGCTTCATTTTGGCAAATGAAACCAAGAGGTCTAAAAGACTGAGTGCAAAGCTCAGAAATTTTAGCAGTGATGCGCATTAATCCAAAAAACAAACCGCAAATAGCAACCAACAAAAGGGAGTGCTTCAGTTTTAAGAGAGGCCTTAAATCTGGCCAAAACTGAAAGCATTTAAATTCTGGCTGCTTCTGAAGTAAGTGCCAGCATGAATTTAGATACATTCAAAATCTTCCAGTTGCAGTTTCACTAGAAAATAACGAAACTGTACACAATCAAATCATTATGAAGTTTTTTTTAGCTCAGTGGAACACAATGCTGATAGATTCATGATCTGTGTAGCTGTAATAGATCTAGGAATAATTTTGATGTATTTTTTTTTTTCTTTAAAAAAATATAATCTGGATTTCTGTAAGGAATGCCAGCTCAGGAATTTTAGCCAAACTGAACACTGTATGTTCTGACATTGTCGTTATGCTTTAAGTCAACTAGGGAGACTGGAGTGAGATGGGTGAAAACGATCAAAATTACACAGTACATTCTGTTTATTAGTTAGGATTATTATTCAGGCTTTAATTGCTTTTAAGAGATTATCAATCATCATTAAGATTACAATGATGTTCAAGAAAATTACAAAGTTATGAAAAATATGATTTTTCAATTGCATCTCTCCTTACTCTGTTCAAAACTCTTCTTGCATGTCTGAACTTGCAAATTAAAAAAAAAAAATTAAAAAAAATCACTAGCCAGATGCACTGATTCTGGGACATGACCAGAGACTCCAGCAAGATGCCAGCAACAATAGGGAGTTTCCCAAGGTGGCTTCTGAGTTGCCACTCACCTGAGTTGCTGACAGCATCTTACAGGGATAGGAAAATGCTCAACTCCTCCAAGACTGCCTGAACCCCTCACCAATACACTCAACCAAACCCATTTGAAAAGGACACCTTGAAGCACTACCTCTAAAAGACTCATTCCTCCTGAGCTCCAGACAAACTACAAACCATAGAAAAGGCAGGTTTCACAAGTACTAATAACAGAGAAATCAATTTGGAGAAGCATCCCGGACCTAATTTTAAAGCAGTGGCAAGAACTTCGTTCTGCCAAAGGCCAGAGCTTGCCCAAGGAAGTAATCCGTTGTTTACACAACATATACGATTTGAAAAACAGTCGTTGTGCTACAGAAACAGGCAATTTGACACACTATTTATGGTTAATCCTGAATTAGCACTTGGCCAATCTGTGGGTTTAATAGCACCACTCTTTCCCCTCCTATTCATACAGACAATTTAGCATCTCATCTCACTGAGATAGGATATTCTCAATGCTTTTGGCTGCTACTACATTAAGGTTTTTAAGACTTCTCCTAAAAGCTAGAGAAGAAAAAAAAAAAAGGCATTACTGATATGCATAAAGTGTCCTCTAAAGTAGACAAAGTATGAAGCAACATTGAGAAAAAGAGCACCAGATGAGAAAAGTGTCTTCCTCGCTTGCCCTGATCCTCACCATTAAGCTTTGGACAGAACAGTGAGGAATGAAGGGAATAAGCAGACTGGCTAATCAACAGGTATATCGCGCACATACCCATTAAAACCATATTACACTATCTCAAAATCCATATACATCCCATGTTACTCACTCTCCCCACACACACACACCTACCTCCTCGCTGTCCTCAACTTCTAATAGCAGTAATGACCTTGGCACATGGCATTTTCTTAGAATTAATAGTTAGCTAGTGTTAATGGCCCTTGGCTACACCTTGGGCCATCAACTCCTCCCAGACAGTCATTAATCCCAAGGAAATACCCTGCATCTCAATCGTTATTACTTAATTAGCTCCACACATAATCTGTGGAGCTGCAACACCACACCAAAGGGTTGACTTGTAAATTATGAGCAAGGAAACTTTCAAGTCAAAAGATTCAAGATACTACACCAAAACCTAATTAAAGGCTTTGTAACGTGCTAATGAATAAAGGATAACTATTTGGAGGCTGAATCAGCTACTTCAGTAAGCAAAGCAACTGCTTTTGACTCATTTAGTGGAGTTAGAGGCGCTCCTTTATTTTGCAAAGGCTATTCACTAATACTGCAAGTACAAGTTTTTGCTCTCCTGGGGGAGACTCTGAGGAGAGTGCACACAGAGCAACGACATACAACAACAAACATGATTTGGGACATTTGTAACAAAATCCTGTCACTAAAGACTCCCCCAAGCACTGCTGAATACACCTCCCGAAGCAGTCTGGACTGCTGCAGCTCCTCTTTCCATTCCATTGCTCCTGCCACCTTTAGGGCATGTGTTTTTCCCACATTACATATCCTCTGCAGAGCCAAATATGATTAATTATGTTCTTTCATTATCAGAGTCACCCAAAGTGAAGACAGACCTCATATTTCATGATGCTGCATTAATATCTCCATCCCAAAGGAGACCCAACCTCATCGCTGGCTGATTCAAGCCCAAAGCCTCTTCTATCTCCTTTCCCACTCCCTGAGGACAACAGCGGAACAGGTTTTGGTAGCAGCAGAGCTAAGGGAAGATGTACGGTCTCATTAAAATAAAATACAATAAAAGACTAATCTGTAAAGGAAGACAAGCTTGAGGAAACAATTCAGACAAAGAGGATGCCTGGTGATTTAAAAGTGAGGCTCAAAGGGAAAATGAGATGTCTGTAAGTATAAAGAAGTATTTTTTCATTGCCTGGGCTGTTACTAGCTGGGATAGGGAACAAGATGACAGCCAGAGACTTCATAAATCAGCCAACACCACATGATACTGCTCCTTGGCATTAGGCAAACATCTGCCCACACCTGCACAGGGAATCAGCAGGATCCTGCGCTTGGCTGGGAGGCTGGCTTTCCTTCCTGACTTGTCTCCTTCAACTACTGAACTCCACTGAGCTAAAAATAAGATTGCATCCAGCACACTGCCAAACCAGAGCACCTGCCAAACCTCACCTCTCCTTCCCACTGGTATAGCCACCTACATGCCACAACCTGCCAAACAGGCATTTTAAAGCTCTTCATCAATGCTCCTGCTGGCAGAAAGAGAGTTCGGGCATCATGCCACCCCACTGTGTGTCTCCTTCTCTTCCCCATCACACAGTTTCTCCTTTTTGTTTGTTTTTATGGTTTTTTTCTCATCTGGATTCCCTCCTGCCATTGAGCACTCTCCTCCTTTCCCCAGGCTGGCTACCCATCTGCCCTAATAGCTGCCTAATTAAAAGGAAAAACACTCCAGGTAATAGTCAGGCTTTGCTAATTGAAAACTGGACAGGTACTCATTTGGCCCAGGGAAAAGCCCCACTTGTGTGCCATAACATGGATCACCATCTGTCTCCTACATTAGCTGAGGTGAAATACACAGAAATGAATGACACAAATTATTTTAAGGAGTTTGCCCTAATGCAGGGGACACCACCTCACCAAAGCTCTCCCTGCAACAGGCGGTAATTTCCATTCCATGAGACCAAGATACAGATAGAGTCAAACCTTCTTGAGTGTAAAGCCAGTAGCTTACCAGTGATGGACCTTCTCAGTACCTACCATTAATTTAATAGGATCAGCATCCTCAGCTGTTGAGGCTCACACAGGTCCTCCTCCCCAGAGAGGATGTACTGTCCTATACACAATGAGAGCAGCTTACACTTCATTAATTCACTGTGATTAAACAAACTTTGGGTGACTAAGAAGCTCTCAGAAGCTCTGGCTGCTTATATAAAATAGGACAGAACTACTGCCCCTGATTTATCCCAGATGACAAGGCTAAAGAAGATGTGATCACCCGTTTCTCTTTACAAATCCCACTCAAGCCAAATCCTCCCCATTTCCTGTAGAAACTTGAGCACTTCAGCAGCTTGCAGTCAAACCCTACTTTTTCACACCCTGCCTCTGGAAGCAAATACACAAAGAGCATTTGAAGTCAGAACGGCCTTGGACCCACACATTGCACTGCCCAGCAGAAGACAACAGCAAAAACTGCTCACCATAACACACAGATAACATAGGAGTCAAGTGCCTAAATTCCATAGGTTTTTTTTCCTTCTATGACCATTGTGACAATCAAGTTCCTGACACTTCATCACAAGCCAAAACCCAGGTGCCACTGTGCACAGCCAGATGGGAAAAAATAAACAACAAGTCCTTACATACAAAAAGATCTTATCACAAGAAGAAAACAAAGAAAGGAGTGGGAACAAAGTCAGGGGAGAAGCAGCTGTCACAGGGAAATGCCAGGAAACCCAGGGCCCCTGGACCAGCTCCCAGGCATCAATGCAAAGCCCTGTTTGGTTGCCTTGTCTGGAGCTGCAGTGAGAAACCAAGGAGGAGGAGGAGTGGGGTCCTTCTTCCTCTCTATCCTGCACGCAGTGAGTGGAAAGTGAACACGATAGATTAAAACAAGGATGCTATTCAAGCAAAAAGTCTAATTTTGCTAATAAAAATGGTAGCAATGGCTCTAAAACAGAACATAAAAACACGCAATCTGTTTGCCCTTTACAAATTCCTGTGGTACAGAGAAGGCCTTCCTTCCCCAGCACTGCTCATTTCATTTACCTAGGGGAAGAAAAACCTGCAAATACACTTAATTTGCTTCTAGGTTTTTTCTCTTTCCAGTGAACGCAAAACGTGTGCAAAAGGCTGCAGGGTCAGGGCTCTCACCACAAAGCATATAAAATGCAGATCCCATCACTTGCCATACAGCTATTCAGCATCAGCATGACCCAGACCCACTCGTGTTGTATGCTGTACAGATGCATACATAGCAGGATGTTGGAAAATGCAGACGTGTTGTGTTATGCATTTCCTAAGCCCAAGCAAAGCTGTGCCACTCAAGCAGCAGCAAGAGAGGCTCCTCAATGTGCCCAAAGGGCCTTTCCTTAGCAGTAAATTGCAGAAGGTTCCAGAACTGCCCATACCTCTGCTAGCCCATACAACCATCAGGGGCTAGAGGACTGAACCACACACAGCCTTCAAACTCACAGCCAAGTGCACCTCTAGGAACTTGGGAGTTACATCTTAATTCTTTGGCACACAAAAACATTAGCAATCAGTTCTGTGGACAAACTGGTGTTCTCCATCTCTTTGATGTTCATTATTTTTGCACTGATTGTTTTGCTGAGAGAGGAATTTGGATTGTCCATTGGGAGAATGGAGAAGTGCTTAATGTTAAAAAAATTATAAAAATAAATATATATATCACCCACAAAGCCTAACATGATACTGAGAGTTAAACCTGAAAGCCTCTGCATCAAGTATTATAATTACAAGGGTCACATCACCATCTCAAGCACTCACTTCTCCCCACACCCCTTTTGCAAGGGATCTATTTTTATTTTCGCTTAAGCATCAGAACAAGTAATGGGGAAAAGTTTGAGGAGTTCCCGAGGCAAGAGCTCATTAGTGACTCACCACGATAATTAACAGTTAAGCTGACCCCATCAGTAGTCAAAATGCATTTTTTTGATGGAAATGGAGCGCTATGGTTCAGAACAAACACACACAGGTGGAACCTTCAAGAAACACAATTTACCATTATGGACAACACCAATATTAGGACATAAGTAAACAACAGCAAATAAAGAAAATAATATTTGTGCAATGCCTTGATACATTTCCCTCAGATGCTGTCAGGTGTCAGCTGTAATAAATGAAGCATTTACTGGGTGCAGACAACACTTTAAACAAATCAGCACAAGTCCCTAAAGGAAACAGTCAGCAGCATATTCGGTAGTATTTCATCATTCTGGAGCTGGCAGAACGAAGTTGACAAGTACACAAGATAAATACTTTGTTCTGTCACGCTGTGTCATGTCGAGGAAAACATAAAGTGTTATATGACCTTTGGAGGCACAGCCCATGGAAGGCTTCCTTCTCCCTTCCACACTGCTGTTTGCAGGAGGGGGAAAAACAAATAAATAAAATATATAAAATAGGAACACCCCTCCAAGGCACTGCCTCACAGCAGCAGCTGTAACTCAAGGCTTTTCAGGGCCACCTTCATGGCAGAGGTTTTGCTGCCGATACACAAGAAGGAAAGAGCTATTAGAACAGAAGGTGGTACCGCTGCACCTCCTGCTCCTCTGCAAAAAGCTATAAGGCGGGGAAAGATTTAAGATGGTGTAAGTTAATTACTATTGATCAATATTTTCTACAACAGAAAAAGCATTCACTTTATTTCTAAAAAAAAAAATAAAATTTAAATACACCCTTTTGCTCTCGGTAGGTTTTGCAAGTACAAGCCTGGCTGACCAGAAAGCCGCTACTGTATCTCACACACATCAGAACAAAGCTTTTCTTACTTGTTTTATGTTATTTTTTTAAAGTTTTCCTTTTTTATTAGTAAGATAAGTGAAAAAATAATTCAGTAAATACAGTTTCAAAGCCCCAAATACAAGCAGGATAATCTAGGGCTGGGTTTAGCATGCAAAAATATTAGGCATTTATTAAATCTAAGTATCAAATGTATAATTTAAAATAAATCACTTCCCTCCCCCCCCCCAAATACTTGTAACGACTAACCATAGATATAGTATTAATCATGTGGGAATGTTTGACTTTTTCCCCTCCCCTTTCTCCCATGAAAGATGACAAGCAAAAGATCATCCTCATTAATTACACTGTCATTTTTATGTAACAACCCACAGTTGCAGAATCTCCATACTAAATTATATATTTTTACATCAACTTCATGCTCATGTATCTAATTACTGCGAAACAAATAGGTAATTAAGCCATTTGCAGCTATAGAATTCTGGAATTCTCAGTGCAAAAAAGTTAGGTACCAGGAAGCTGGCCCTCCACTATACACAGGAAAAAGCAGTAATATTAAAGCAGATAAGGTAAAAGTGCATCTGTAATTATTAACAATATGCTTAACATTTAAGTGCCACACTATTATGAATTAATTTAACAGTCATTAGAGTTGTTTTGATCATAATTAATCTTTGCTTCTAGATAAGACTCCTGTAGTTCCATCATCACTCAGTCATTAAGTGTTCATTAACAAACACTTAGCAATTAAACAGTGGAAAGAGTACTTAAGATAAGGAAAGGGCTTTGACCTTCCAAAACCACTGTATAGAAGGAAAAAACAAACAAACCAACCCAAAACAGGTGGACATGAAGAACCTCTTCTGTTTATTTTTTTTAGCCAGGTTTCTTTAGAAAGTAAATGCTGGATAGTTGCAGAGCACATTGCATCTGTCCAGCTGCTCCAAATCTTTGCATTTTGTGGCCAAGTTCAACCAAACCAGGCATTCTTAATCCTATACGGATACTGAAGTTACCGTAACTCAAATGAAGCAGAAAAATCCACTACCCAGACAGGTTGCCCACCAGACCCTGACATGAAGCTAAGGCCAGAGAAACACATCCAGAAGATCTCAGCACAACATGGGCAATATCCTCTCAGGCCTCAAGGTGGAATGCAAAGCAATGATCACCTCCCAGTGCCAACCCAAGCCCAGTGACAGAGATGGGACAGCTAGCAAGCAGCACCACTTCTGTAGCACATGTGTGCTTAGCCTGCTCTGTTAACTCCCACCATATGATGTTTTAAGCATCAGCTGAATTAAACCAGGCTGGCAGACTGTGTTAAAGAAAAATACTCAGTGGAAAGAAATGAGATGCAGCCCAATTGTAACACTTTGTATTTCAGCATTAGTTAGTAGAGAAGTCTGCTGCCTCCCTGGGGCTCGGGTTAAGGATATTAAAAAGAAGCTGCCTGATCTGTTACACCCCTCTGACTATTATCCTTTAATAGTTTTTCAGGTAGGTTATGACGAGATTTCTGAGAAGAGCCTAAATGCAATCAGGAAGGATTTCAGGGCACATGGGAGATTGGTTGAAGGTTCGGGAGCACAGGTAGTTTTTTTATCAATCTGTCAAGTAGGGGGGAAAAATACAGACAAGGGGTGGAAAATACACGTCACAGAATCATTCAGGTTGGAAAAGGCCCTTGGGATCACCGTGTCCAACCATTAACCCTACTTGCAAGTTCACCCCTAGACCATATCTCCCAACACCACATCCAAGAGATGCTTAAACACATCCAGGGATGGCGACTCAACCACTTCCCTGGGCAGCCTGTTCCAATATCCCACCACTCTTTCCATGAAGAACTTCTTCCTAGTGTCTAGTCTAAACCTACCTTGTTTAAGCTTGAAGTCATTTCCTCTAGTTCTGTCACTAATTATCCAAGAAAAGAGACCAGCACCAACCTTTCCACAATGTCTCTTCTGGTAGTTGTAGAGAGTGATGAGGTCTCCCCTCAGTCTCCTCTTCCTCAAACTAAACAAACCTAACACATTCAAATGATCCTCATATGATCTATTCTCCGGTCCCCTGACCAATTTTGTTGCCCTCCTCTGCACCCACGCCAGCACCTCAATATCTTTCTTGTACTGAGGTGCCCAGAACTGAACACAAAACTCAAGGTGAGGCCTCACCAGAGGTGAGTACAGCAGGACAATCACCTCCCTACTTCTGCTGGTCACACTATTTCTAATACAGGCCAGGATGCCATTGGCCTTCTTTGCCACCTGGACACACTGCTAGCTCATATTCATTCGCTTGTCTATCAGAACCCCCAGATCCCTCTCGTCAAGACAGTTCTCCAACCAGACGTCCCCAAGCCTGTAGTGTTTCATGGGGCTGTTGCAGCCCAAGTGCAAAACCCGGCACTTGGCCTTGTTGACACCTGGTCTACTGGCATCATACAGGATAGATCTCTCTCACAGGGGAAGGAGGATTCTGTCACATGAATTAGCTGGGCTCATTGATAGAGCTTTAAACTAGATATGAGGGGGGGAGGGGGGAAAGGCCTCTCCTGCAGAGAGTGAGCTGGAGACAGTTGAAGGGTGTTGTGCCATCCCTACTGCTACCTCAGGGTTTGTACCAGTTAGGAGGTTCTCGAGCATTGCAAACTTGCTAAAATGCCTGTACACTAATGCACACAGCACGGGAAACAAACAGGATGAACTAGAGATCTGTGTGCGATCTCAGGACCATGATCTCATTGCAATCGCTGAGACATGGTGCGACAGCTCACATGACAAGAACACTGTCATGGATGGCTATGTCCTTTTTAGGAAGGATAGGCTAAGCAAGGCGAGGTGGTGGAGTTGATCTCTATGAGAGAGCAATTGGAATGTACTGAGATTCCCCTGGGTGACAATGAGGAGCAGGTAGAAAGCTTGTGGGTAAAGATTAAGGGAGAGACTAATATGGCAGACATCGTAGTAGGTGTTTACTACAGGCCACCTGATCAGGATAAGGAAGCTGATGAGGCATCCTACAAGCAGCTGGAAGTAGCCTCAAAATCACAGGTTCTGGTTGTCATAGGAGACTTTAATTACCCAGACATTTGTTGGGAAAGTTGCACATCCAGGAACACTCAGTCCAGTAGGTTCCTCCAGAGCACTGATGATAACTTCCTAATGCAGGTGCTGGAGGAGCTGACAAGGAGAGGAGTGATGCTGGACCTTGTACTGATAAACAAGAGGGACTGGTTGAGGATGTGAAGGTAGGAGAAACCCTTGGCTGTAGTGACCACGAGATGGTGGAGTTTAGAATTGCAGGCAGCAGGCACAGGGCCAAAAGCAGGATTGCTACCCTGGACTTCAAAAGGCCAACCTTGGCATTCTCAGGGAACTGCTTGGACAAGTCCCATGGGACAGGGCCCTGGAAGGCAAGGAGGCCCAAGCAAGTTGGCTAATATTCAAACGCCATTTCCTCCAGGCTCAGGTTCAATGTATCCCAAAGAGCAGGAAATTTAGTAAGAGAGTTAGGAGACCTGCATGGTTGAGCAGGGAGCTACTGGTAAAACTTAAGCTGAAGAGGGAAATATATAAAACATGGAAGGAGGGACAGGCCACTTGGGAAGAGTACAGGGAGGTTGTCAAAGGATGCAGGGATTCAATAAGGAAAGCTAAGGCCTCCCTTGAAATAAAGCTGGTGAGGGAGGTCAAGGACACCAAGAAAAGCTTCTACAAGTATGTTGGAGGCAAAAAGAAGCCTAAAAGCAGTGTGGGCCCACTACTGGATGAAGTGTGTGCCCTGGTCACCAAGGACAGAGAAAAGGCTGAGTTACGGAATGTCACCTTTGCCTCAGTCTTTACTTCTAAGGCCAGCTACCAGGAGTCCCAGGTCTCCAAGACCACAAAGGAATTCTGGAGGAAGTTTTTTTCCACAGTTCAAGAGGCTTGGGTTAGAGACCAATTGAGCAAACTGGATATCCACAATTCTATGGGCCCTGATGGGATACACCCACAAGTGCTGAGGGAAATGGCAGAGGTTATTGCTAGACCACTCTCTATAATTTTTGAAAGGTCCTGCAGAACAGAAGAGGTGCCTGAGGACTGGAGAAAGGCCAGTGTCGTCGCAGTCTTCAAAAAGGGCAAAAAGGAGGACCCGGGTAACTACAGGCCCGTCAGCCTCACCTCCATCCCTGGAAAGGTG
>JAOEGS010000404.1:0-33183 GCA_025447755.1 Corythornis vintsioides | reverse complement strand
GGACCTCATCAATGTCTATAAATATGTTAAGGGTGAGTGTAGGGAGGATGGAGCCAGACTCTTCTCAATGTCATCAAATGACAGGACAAGAGGCAATGGGGCAAGTTGGAGCACAAGAGGTTTTAGGGTAAACACAAGGAAAAACTTTTTCACAGTGAGGGTGACAGAGCTCTGGAATGGGCTTCCCAGGGAAATTGTAGAGTTGCCTTCCCTGGAGGCATTCAAGACCTGCCTGGATGTGTTCCTGTGTGACTTAGTCTAGGTGATCCTACTCTGGCAGGGAAGTTGGATTAGATGATCTTCTAGGTCCCTTCCAATCCCTAACATTCTGTAATTCCGTAATAATTAAATTATTATATTAAACATCTTCCCATCCCCTGGATCTGTGAAAGCACAAGGGTTAAGTGTCCTATTCATCTACTGTTGAGACTTAAAAAAGGCCCTTTTCTTCCTTGCATTTCTGTCCCAGGAAAGAATGAGCTTGGGCAGTGCACACAGAACTCTAACAGTGGTTTCTATGTCATTTTGGGGAGGTAGCATCACTAAGTGAAAAGAATGGGTTTCACAGAGGGATGCAGTTGCTGATGAGATGAATGTAACTATTCTAACAAGTTGAGAGGAACCAGAGACCTTCCCAGCATTAAGAAGCAAGGCTCTCCTGCTGCAAAACCTGCATTTTCTTACCCTGAGGAGCCTTGACTAGGCCCACTGCTCAGGGAGATAACTGAGTGCAATTGAACCCACACTGGCAGGCACACTTCCACTGCTCAGCAAGGAGCAGGGCCAATAACTGTATTCACTTCAGGATGACCCCAGCCAATGATAATGTTTAGCAAGCAAAGTTTGCCTTAAAGTTCTCATAAAAAACAACCCCACAAAAACTAAACCAAACAAACAAAACCAAACAAAAAACCCACCAAAGGCCAAACAACCAACTACCTGGTCAGTGTGTTACTTTCTCTTCCCACTGCATCCTTCCACCCCCTTCACCTTGCCAGGCAAAACCATATTTCTGCAGGCAAAAGCTGTGTCTCCAACACACACATGCGGTCATATATAGACAGCAGACAGGCAGACAACACACACTCACTAAAAATAACACCGGTGCTGTGCTCAGAAGTAACCTGATACTAAAATAACATGACAGCTGCCATTCGCCTTTCCCAGGCAAACTAAAGGAGGAGTTTTGTCATCTCAACCTGCTGTATACAGCAACAAGAGCTGGGCTGTTACTGGGGGATTAACAGTTAAAGGTTACCAAAAGAGGGGACGCAATTGCCCGTGGCATCCCATGAAGAGAAGTCAACAAGCACGGAACCCCAAAGGCAGCAGAGCTTTTGCAGCCATGGGGTATTATCCACAGGGGAGAAAGGGGATATGGGAAAGCAATACTGCCATATTGCTTTCCTCTTAATACTTCTTCCCCTGCCTCCATATTCCAACCCCTAGAAACTTCCTCGATGTCCCAGCAGAGAGGAATAGCTGGAGAATCTACACTCTCTTGCCAATATAAAAGGCACATGCTGATATAAAGTCAACACATAATAACCATAAAAAGACTAATTTTTTTTCCAATGCCTCTTGCAAACTTGCAAAATCAAGCACCCCAATAAGAAGGCAATGAAGAAAATCATCCATAGATTTAACAGAAAGTGTTAGAAAGAAGTCCTAAAGCACATTTCCAAAAGTCTGTCCTCCACCAGCTCTCTTAAAGGCCCTTTACACTTTTCTCCTTTAATTTATCTACTTGGATTTGCAAGAAAGCCTCTAAATCACCTTGATTTCATAATGAACTGTGACAAATCAAGGAAATAAAAAAATATATAACAGAATGCAGAGAAGCAATCTGACTACAGTGTACCTCATTATTGTATAAACCTTTATTTCTTTCCTGCTTCCCCCTCCTTCCCACAAATATTTAAGCCTTCCAAATCTGTCTTTTCTTAATTAAGAGTTCAGCTAACTACATGTTCAGGTAACAAGAGAAAGTTGCAGGCCATACTTGGGCACTCTGGGCTGAATAGCTCAGAGTAACACAGGCAATATGCTGCCCATAAGAACAGCCAGCAAAACTTCAATCTCTTGCTCAGACGGTTCCCTGGTAGCACGGGAGCAACTGCAAGCCAAGGTCAATTCTTTTCTTTATTTCCCTTCTCTTTCATTTTTTTTTTTTTCTTCCTTTCCAAGGCATGGGAAGAGTGCTTAGTTATTTCTGCATGGATGCAAGGTGAATGAGGCTGTCAGTTCTCATTGCAGTGCTATTTATTACAGGTCACTGACATAATACAGCTTCCCCCCCTCCATGCAAAAAAAGAAAAGCGAGGGAGAGAGTTCTTTAGCATTGTCTGACTCACTTCTTTGAAGGGAATATATGAACAGGTTTTATTTATTTATATAATGATCTGACAACAGAGATGCATCAGCTTGTTTTCAGAGGCTTCCTGCTGAAATAGGCAAGTTACCCTGTTATTAGGGGGTTTAAGAATCTACGCACACAATAGAAAAAAAGAGTATGCATCAGGAAAATAAAGTGCAAGATTTAACAAGATGCACTGACGAAGAAAGGAACATTTATACTGAAACCAAGAGGGGGATGGAAGGCATATTGTAGGCTTCCTCCTGCGTAAGCCAGATGCACAGTATGGAAAGAAACAGGGTAATAAGAAATTAAGCTCCACATCCTCAGCTGGTGTAAATCCGTATCATCCCTCCAACTCCCTTTGCTGTAGCGGGAGACCCATTCCCAAAAGCCTGTCTGGTTTAAGGGCTGGTTCTGGTCTCTCATCAGCAGTTCCTCCCAATTTAATCCATAGTTTCAGATGAAAAGATTTTATAGATCTCTGTTCTGTCTTGAGATGAGTTTGCCTAGAGCTCCGAGCAATAAATTGATGATAAATCAATTTTCCTGCACTGTGCTTTGTAGTTTGCTTTTTTTTTCATATAGTGCTGAGAGCTGTGTGTAAAATACCACACTCCTTACTTGTTTTCAAAGGTAGGCTAATGCTTCTAAAAATCAAGAATATCCACAGACTATTTTTAGGGCAGTAACAGCAAGCCAGAACTGCCTTAATATAAAGATCTTTTAATTTATCTCTAATATTTTCTTTCACAACCAGATTCAGAAATAAAGCAAGTCTGTCCCAAAGGCTGTGGAAGTCGCAGCGGTGACTCAGGAGGAGGCAGAGTGATCCAAATCTGAATGCAAAAAGGCTTTTTCTAGCTCCCCGTTGGGGAGCCACCTTCCACTAGAACAGGTTAGCAATATAATTTACATAGTGCATTTTTTATCCCTTCCTCTCCTGAAATGCTTCATGGAATTATACCTTTACTCAAAAGGCTGTCCATCACATGAGTATTGACTGAGACCACAGACCGGAAATTAATTTCTTTGGAGAGTTTTCACATCTTCAAGACCATGTTTCCCAATCCTTGGGGTGCCATCAGCAGGAAAGAGAGCTGGTGGTCACCAGTGGCCACAAAGGTCTTCCCAGCAATCTCTAAATGCTCTGAGGGGTCCAGGAACACCTATCCCACAGATACTATCAGCTCCTGCCTGCAAATCCCCTACCAGGGTCGCATCATCCCCAAAGGCAGAAGGGTGATGGGCCTCTATACAGAGGACTACTGAAAATACAATCACCTCCACTGGAAATTGGAAAGACTGCCTGTGGGGAAAAAGAGTGCAAAATGACTTTCAGTTTAGCAAAGTGTGCCAAGACAGAGCTCAAGAAGACTCACGTGCTTCAACACCACTCCTGGCTGCTTTGTTCAAACATCATTTCAGGGGCAATTCTTCACCCATATTTTTGGCTGCAGCTCAACTACAAACTGTGCTTTTCCAATGCCATCTCCTCCACCCTCTGTAGATGTATAATTCTCCTCAAAAGCTACTGGGAAGGCATAAGGAAAAGTTTTGCAATTTCTGGCTTGGAAGCATGGAATACATGAAAGATGTAAATTTTGCATACAGCAACCTGCAACTCCCTCTTCTTCCTCCCTGTAACCTCTGACGGACATCAGCCAAATTGAATTAAATGACACACTGGCACAAAGCGAAAATACAGTGATGGTAATTTTGGAGTTTTGGGTTTGGTTCTTTCTCCTGTTTTTACAGCAGTTGTGCTAATGCAGCATGGAAAGGGAAAGGCAGTCTGTTAGGCTGAGTACTGTCTTCCAGTTCAATTCTGCAGGCTGCCCAACATGCTTGTACTCTTATTTGCTCTCCTTTCTACCATGTCCCAAGTTGTGAAATTAATATGCACAGAGGACAAACCTCTTGCTCACAAATAAAAAGTGACCTTAATAAGCTCCTGCTTAATCCTTACCAAGCTGGGCATACCATGGCTTTGGAAAGACAACCCAGCGTGAAACCAAGGTGCCACTTTGCCCTCTGGTGAAAGCATCCATCCCACATGTGCACTGGGTGACTCCCTGTGGAAAATTCTTTGCTGAGAGGACCGCAGAAGCAGGAACAGAAGTACCACACAGAACTTTCAATTAATCACACTCCTGCACAGTAGCAGAAGCACATCCAGGAGAGGGCAGATGCACCCACTCCTGGACAGTATGATGCTGGAAAGCATGAAGTACAGATATAATGTGCAGATAACTGCAAGACAGCTGGTTCTTAGGGAAAGGCAGGAATTTAGGGCTCAAAGGGACAGGTTTTAATGAGGAGGTCAACAAAAGAAACTGCTTTTGCTTCTCAATCCACCTATGCAGAAGCAAGGGGGACTTGCACAGGAGCACCTCTCCTGCCACAGGCAAGCACCAGGGCACAGCTGCTGTTGAAGCTGCAAGGAAAAACTCCAGGCAAAGCACTTTTTTGTTTTGTTTTGTTAATAGAGATCAGTTTAATTTATAATGCCTACCTGCACTCACCCTGCTGCCCCAGGTCAGGCCCAAAGGCTTTGCTAACCTGTGGCTTCTCTTATTCAATTCAAAACTCTGGGGTCCCAGACAACATATTCATAAGATTTCTGCCAAATCCTCCTTCTCACACATGAGCAACTGCCACATCGAGCTTGAAAATGGGTGTGGACACTAGAGATTTGCACTGGGAAGCATTGTGCAGTAGGGTGATTCCTTGGATGGGAATGTGGCTTCCTGCTCTGTGGGAACAATTTGGATGACATTATTTCCTTCATTCCAGCCTGCAGAAAGGCGTAAGCACACACCTCTCTCCCAAATCAAGCTGCAAAAGCATTATGTTGTGCATTTTCAAAACAGTCAATTGCAGAACAATGAGGTTGCATGCATGGTAGTAGGTCTTAAATCTGCTACACTTGCAGAGTTGTAACACACACAAACCATTTGTGGCCCTCTCAATAACTGTCACAGACTACACAGCACAAGGCCACAGTGAAAGCAAAGCCAAATGCTGCACTTACAAGAGCCCAGACTTACTCAGAAAAGCCCAGTGCTGCTTTTGGCTTCACCCCCAGTGTGCACGAGGGCAGATACGTCACATCGCTCTTCAGCGCCGCCCCTTCTTCTTTCCATCTCAGGTTTTAACTTAGTAGGCCACACATGCTACCCACCATGTTCAGGTGACACTGACAGCATTACCAATGGAAGGGGAAAGGGCAGCACAACCCAGCCATCTCTGAAAAACTGTGTTTTTTACCATGTATATTCACAGCCTTATTTGCAAAATTGGTTAATTTTGCATGCAAATGGACAGTTACACATCTAACTGACCATTTATGCAAGCAATTACATGGGCAATTACCTCATTGCATAATTGCGTGGGCCTAATTTTGAAATTGGGTCTTACATTTTCTGTTGAACACAAAAGTTGTATTTAATAAATAGATATCGAGTAGTTTTGATGCAAAGTCATCCAGACCTATAGACTCAAAAGCAAATATTGACAAAATATGCTGAAATATTTATTTACCCAAAAACTCATGTAACCCTGGTGTAAAGCAGCATGTGACCACCAAAATGAGACACGGGTTTCCCTGATGAAGCTTCTAGTCCTTAAAACTGTGACTGACAGCAAAATAGGCACAGATATCTGTACAAACTTGCCACATATCTTCATCAGAAACACTGGCAAGCTCCTTGTAAGTTTTTCAGATGACGGCTTGCTGTGGAGCATTCTAACTGCTTAGACTATTCTAGGGTGGGAAAAAAAACCCACCCTAGAATGTAAGACCTCCCTAGAAAGAAAAAGCACATCAGAAGAAACTATTATCTCTGGAGACACTTAAGACCCGCCTGGATCTGTTCCTGGGTGACTTGATCTAGGTGATCCTGCTCGGGCAGGGGGGTTGGACTAGATGATCTTCTAGGTCCCTTCCAACCCGTAATATCTATGAATATCTATGAATAAATTTTTAATATTATAACTAGAAATATTCCCTCTAAAGGCAAGTTGCTGGATAGACGTTGTATCCTTGGTGGTCTGAATATGTTCAACTTCGAAGGAAACGAAAAACATTATCAGAGGGTGATAGAGTTTTTGTCATCACTAATTTTTTCTATCAGTAGATTCAGGTTTAGTAAATTCATTGTGCTTAATAGTGGTATGGAAAAAAATGACTATGAATATTAGCAAGCCAGTCAGCAGATGGCGAGCATGGTTTCATCAGACTCCGAAGAACAGGCAAAATTCAGGCTTTGAATTAATGAGATGGTAGAGGTTTTTTCCACGTGATACAAGCAGTTAATGTCCCAGGCCTTCATGTACCTGACCTCTAAAGAGATATTTCCATCTAAACTTAATCACTCTCAAGTATTTTCAACCAATTGTAAAGAATATTTTTCTTGTATGGAATAATCCTAAAGGCCATCAATTTTCCTGTGAATTCAAGTCTCTATTTTACATGTAAACCAAAAGCTCTTTAAAATTAACTGTCAGAGTCCTCGAGTTTTGGCCAAATATCAATTTTCTGTGTGGATGATGCGTTAAATTTAAGATGCTTGTTACTACTGCAGGCAAAGCAATATAGCAATTACCAAGATATTTCTCACTTACAAATCTGTAAGTAATAATATTGTTGGAAACCCAAACGGAAGCAAGTATCACAGCAACTCTCTCATAACCTAGGAAAATTTGATACTTTTAACCCAATAAAAGCCCAGGGCAGGTAGTGTTTGGAGCAGCAGCTTTCTGCCCAAATGGACAGGATCCATATGGGACAGAGAGAACTTAGACACACACCCAGCTACTATACAGTTATTTCCTCCTTTCTATGGACCTTCTGTGAGACCCAGATTCCTTAAGGTGACAGCAAAATTTTGGCAAGATCTTTTTCCAGTATCAAGACACCTACTTGGTAACTGCTCTACCATAACATGAGGTACACCCAATGTATTGTAATACCTTAACCGCATCATGGCAGCAATTGGACTAAAGCTATTAAGAACCTTAATATCATCTTTCCACCTCCACAGCCACCAGCAGTATTTGCCAGACATCACAAAACCATATGGCAACCAGCCCTTGCATAAAATCTTAAAAACGAGTTAAAGCCATGGCTTATAAAAACAATTCTTGGACTTTCCACTCCTGTTTAAACTACAAGAGTTTTAACTTTCCTCTGCACACACAGCAGGTAAAGACTTGATTCTCATGACTCTGAGACCTTGGGATAAAACTAAGACAAAGAAATTTGCAGACAGTAACAATGGTGTGGGACTGTTAGTAAAATATCTGAAGAAGAAAAAAAATAAAATAAAAAAGACATTCACTTTTTTCCCAAATCTTTACCACAAGAAAGTAAATGCTACTAAAAGGCTGTTTAAGAATATATTAGAGGTTCAAGTTGCACCCTTAGGGAGCCAAAAACATTAATCACAGGCATCATTCCATTTCCTTTCTGAGAAGCTGGATCAAGCCACAGAAAACATAAAGCATCGCTACAGTTATTAGCAACTCCAGAAAGACTCCCCCACCACCAGCACAGCAAGATTATCAATGCGGAAGCTGCTTATATATCACGATACAGCAAAGATACAGCGACATGTGAAGCAACTCTAGAAGCAGAACTAGCTCATGACCTCATGACTATGGTGGGTTACACAGCACAATGGCAACATGACTGCTGTGAAAGTTATCACCACTATTTATAGACTCCAATAATTGTATGGCTTTTTAATAGGAACTTCCCAGTATTAAGCCCAGCCCTAAGTGACACCAGGGTTGTATGGCTGTGGGAGCTGGAAGCAGTTTTAAATGTGTTGCACGAGAGTATCCAAACATGCATGATTTTAAAAGCAGCTCAAAACTGCGAGACAAAAGAGAAATCCTCCGCACAGAGAAATCCAAGGAGGAACTCACAGCAACTGGGGGCACATCAGCACTGGCACAAAAGCCCTCCTCCTTCTCAAGGAACAGACAAAAAGAAAGACAAAAGATGTGACAGCTTTAGATTCGTTTGGAAAATTTCTCTTAACAGGATATTAATCCCCTTATTTGTCATGAGCTCTGCTGGCGCAGCGGGGAACAACTCCTGCCTTAGAGCGCCAAAGCCTCCAGCAGAATCAGGTCCCCAAGCATCTCCCCAGGACGATGGAACTGAGTCAGCTCGAAAAGGGTGTGAAATAGCAGGAATCGGATCTCAATTTGCTAAACAAAATCAGGTGCACACCATTCTGTTTGTGTATAGGTTTCTCCTGCTTACAATGTGCTAATTCAGGGAGCGATTGCTGCGGTACACAGAGTAATAAAGGTGGCTTTCAAATAAGCAGTCATACACATTATTTTTGCCTCCTTCCTACACAGTTCCATGGCTTTTTCCATACACTTCAATACGTATGTCCTCTGAGCATTATTAATAGCTACTAAAGAATATTATCTGCCTACCAATCACTTCTGCTTCCTACTTAATGGCAAGTACATTTTTAGAGCATCAAATATATCAACAGGGACAATGGTTGCTAAATTTGAAGTCAACAACAACTGCAAAATGTTAGCTACTTCACTGGTATTTTAACATGCTACAGAAATATCTCTCAAAATAAATGAGTCTTTTTTTATCCTTTCAAAGGGATAATAAAATAATACTGAATTCTAAATGCTGTCACATACCATCAGCAAACAGCAATTTAAATTTAGATACATACATTTTTACTGCCAAAGATAATGCTCAAAAATATCCACATAGTCAATCAGATTTTTTAAGAAGTTAAAATTATAGCTGGACAACAGCCACAGTGCAGCCGACAAACAGTCGTCTGTATGTGGACACCCCTGGAAAAGGGGCTAAAGCAAAATAACTCTTATGAACAAATGCTTATTGCTGAATCTGACTGCAACACTAACCTTAAAAGATTACTAAAATATTCCATTAGCATACTAAACATGGTACATAAACTTTTATGCTTAAAATGTTCAATATTTCAAAGTAACTTCAATTAATGGAAATTGAACATTAGGATGTGTATCGAGTTAAGTGCGATGATTTTTCTTCTTGTCCGTGTACCAAAATGGCTCCATCCCCCCAGTGCCGGCTCCCGCTGCAGGAGCTACATCCACAGAAGCAGGTCCTCAGCAGCTTGATGGAGTTTAAGCAAGCAAAACAGAATCTCTTACCAGCGTATTCAGCTCTAAACATCAAGGTATTTATTCACATACTTAAATGTAAAGCATGCAAGCAGTACAATATCTTGCACCACGCTGCCATGCTGAAAGTCAGTAGGACACTGCCACGTTTCAGAGCTTTACCCACTGTATTGTCACCAACCTCAGACACAAGAGCAGTGTGCTGTGTTGCAATAATGCTACAGTCAAGGTTGCATCACCATTTCACAGAGCTTTGGGGTTTTCCAACTTATTTCTAATGCAACTTTGTTCATGTTTTATAGCGTGCAAGGTTTTTTTCCTTCAACCTCTCTGACTCTTGCTTTTTTTTTCATGAATCACAACATCACTAAACTCACAAGTGTGAAAGAGAGACAGAGGTCAGGTATCACAACTCCTAATAGACACTGAGGCAATTGAGTTCAGCAGCTGCAGGCAAGGGGTCAGATTATGTCCTGCAATGCCACAGTATCTACACCACATGGATCTAAAACCTATCAGCAACACATGCCACAGACCAACATCCTCCTCAGCTCTGCCTCAGGACCTGTGCCCTCAGCTTCACGTGTCCTGCCAGACCCTATTTCCCCAACTTCTTAGTCTCCCAGTGGCACTAATGTCTTGGTGCACACTCGAGAAAACACAGACACTGAGGTTATGGTGGGAAGGTACCTCTCCATGTACTAGCAGGGAGACAACAGGCTCCCCACATTCAGCAGAGTAGGTCAATACTGCTGGAGGTAAGGATGCATAAACATCACCCTGGCATTGCTGGACCATCCCTAGCTGGTCCCCAAGGCCAGTCCACACCCAGACAGGGTTTTGGAAGATTTCTCTAAGCTCTGCATTTTTGTAAGCTCAACACCAGCTGGTGATGAGATACAGAAGTCATGTCACCATCTGACAAGAGTCTACATTGAAAGGCTGATTTATTCATAAAAGATTGAGAAAGAACAAGTTATAAACACTGGTTTCATTACTGCAAACCTAACTGCACAGACACCAGCAGAAAAAGGAACCAAAGATTAAACTGAAGTACCTTAGAAATGTCTAAAAACCAATTTAGAAATGGCAATACAATGACTGATTTTTAATTTTATTTTTTTTTTGTTAATCCTGAAAATAACTGCATCCACTAAAAGTTTGGGGCTTACTTTCCTATTTGCTTTATTTTCCCACCTCCTCCTTTGTCAGGAGCTAGCTATAAGTTTCAGGCATAAAAAAAAAAAAAAAGCAGTTACCACTATAAAACAAAAATAGTTCTTGATATTCTTAAAGTAAGACTTTCTATTCCAAACAGTATTCTATAGTTATATATTTATGTAATATATTCTCAGTATTCTTGCTGTACAAGTTTACAGTGTGACTACCAACTGCTCCCAAAGTCTGAATTACAGATGTCCAAACACTTGCCAGTGTCAGACCCTCAGGTATCACTGATGCACAAGCAAATATTCCTCTGCTCTGGACTTTGCATCCCCTTTATGCAAAGTGGGAAGAAGGACAAGTTTCCCTGGCAGGCTGAGAAAAAAAAAAAAAAAAGGTAGATATATATATATCAGCAGCTGCTCGAAGACTTCAGGAGACTTGGCATATGCCCATATGCCTGGCAGAATAGTGGACAGTGCAGAAACAAGACCATTTATCACGTGGACTCTGGTCATCACAGGGAAGCTGCCACCGAGCGTGCCTTAAACTGTTCATCCCAAGCAAGCAGTCACTAAACAAACATTAACTAAAGTTGCTGAAATGATGAATCTTCTGACAGGCAATAGTACTCCCATGGGATAACTCAGCTTCAGCTACGTGGGCATACATAAAATTCACCAGCAACCTGTGCCTGTTTGCAAAAGGAAAAGCTTTCAGTCAGTGAAAACGAGAGCCTGTCACACACCCTGAGGACTTGTCAGCACATGTGTGACACACGGGAAACAGCCTAGCCAGTCACCTCCTCCTGTGCCACAGAAAAAAAAAAAATATCCTCAGAACAAGTCCCTACTCTTTTCCCAGCAAAGCTGCTTCAGCACACTGAGAGCAGCAGAGTTCACAGAAACAGCCCCAACTTCGATGTTCCTACAAAGCTGCCATCACTTACCAGTTGTCATCTGGTTGCACAGCCTTAAACCCCCATCTGTGCAGGCAGGAGACAACACAAGTTCAGATACTCCAGGG
This sequence comes from Corythornis vintsioides, assembly GCA_025447755.1. Classification (NCBI taxonomy): domain Eukaryota; kingdom Metazoa; phylum Chordata; class Aves; order Coraciiformes; family Alcedinidae; genus Corythornis; species Corythornis vintsioides. The sequence goes on along the minus strand of JAOEGS010000404.1, from coordinate 21,482 downwards.
AAACATCATATTGCCCCACTAACCACCACATATGAGCTCACCCTTACCGTCATAAATGGATCAGGAGAGTGTTCATTGTGACACCAAAGCATCTACACTTTGAGAAAAGGACCAGAAAGAACATTAAAAAAAAAAAATAAAAAAAAAGAAAGAAAAAAAAGAAAAAGTAAATAAACCTAGGTGGTATACCATCCTTTTAAGCAAGTGTTTATATTTTAAAAGCACTAATTGATCCAACCTAGTGGTGCTTAGTTACAAGGTATCTTTTTTCTTTCATAACTATCCACAACAGTTACCACACTGTTACAAGCACACACTTAATGTCTAAACTTGTTCACCTCCAGTATCCAGTCATCACTCTGGTACTGACTCACTGGTTAGCTGAGCAAGTCCTCTAGAATATAAACCTAGAAATTCACTCCTGGTTTTAAGCACCTCTGAGTATGATCAATCACCCTTAACTCCTCCTTGAAGTCACCTGAGCTCCTTTCGCTGCTCATCTGAAGCACTTCTTAGTCTTTGAGTAACTCTCATCTCCCCTGTCCCGCACCCCGATTTCCCCTCCAGGCATCCAAAAAGCTGCTCCTCAGCCTGGGAGAAGAGCGCAGATGGATGCTGAGCAAGACCAGAGTCTGGGAAATCGCATCTCCCGCTCCGGGCTGCCTGGGAGCTCCTGGGGGCTGCTGCCACCTAGAGATGCTCATACAGCAAAGCTGCGGGCACACTACCCCATCGCACCCCGCAGCAAAGACTCGCAACTCACCCCAGGTGCCCACCAGCTCTGGCAAAGATTTGGATAAAGATGGTTTTCCACAAAACACAAGCACGCCCTTTGTAACAGGATGCTCTTTCACACCCAGCGTGAGCAAACTTGTGAAGTTTGCTTAAATTCACTTAATTAAAAAAAAAATAGTAAAAATAATTCTACCATCCCCTGAAAACTAGAAGGAAACATTTAAATTAAGGGCTGTGGCTAATTCCCCTGTTAGAAAACTGAGGGCACATTTCAGAACAACTCCGTATTACAAAGGTCAGGAGTTCAAAGCAGCACTCGCAGCTCAGCTCAATTGCAGAGTGCTGGGCCCTCCAATGCCACACTTGCAGGGGAAGCAGCGTGGTGTTCCCTGCTCCCCATCCTGCTTCACTACTGTGCGGGTTCAGGAAAAGGGCTGATGAATTAGAGCTGCTAATGCCAAGTTTAATTTGGTTTATTCATAGGCATGTATTTCAGGTGCATGTTATTACTGTTTTCATGTTAATACAAGCATAGCTCTTAATGCCAGCATCCATATACATCTATTATTATCTCTCAAAAAAAACCAAAATAAAAATTAATGTCACAACTAAGTCACTCGGGCATTTTGCAGTTCTGGCATCAGCAGGGCAGGTGCAAGGGGAAGTTGCCCCTGGCTCCCTAAGGATGACTCAAACAGCAGCAGGGACAGCTACAACCTCCTCTGTCCCACAGCAATACTAGCTTGCAGTGCCCTCAGGAGACACCCTGGGACAGTGGCAGTCTGCCATGGCTATCATTCAGAGACCTTTCCCCAGACCCTCACACCACAGCCCTGAAGCCAGACACACATGGGGGGAGCAAACACCCAAGTCCATAACAGCACCCACTCCCCTTTGGTGTAAGGGCCAGGATGGGACATATCCTTTGTAGGGACTGAGTGTCATCTGATGGCAGCTACAGCCTGAAACTCCCAGTCAATATTTATCATGCCTTTGCAAAGGCACTCGGAGCTCAACCTAATTTTAACCATCAAATAGACATCGTGGTGTAATAAACGGGAGAAGTGCCAAGGAAGGTTGCTGCAAAGAAGAAGAGCTGCATCTCTCTGAAAGCATGTGGCATGTCCCATCCAACATGGCTCGCAGAGGAGCGGTGGCATTAAAGCCTGACCACACATCAGCCTAAATGTGCTCCTCACTGAAAAACAACAAAACAAAAGTAACCGAACAAACCAAATACACAACAAAAATATTTAAAGTAATGCCTGACCACACATCAGCCTAAATATGTTCCTCACTGAAAAACAACAAAAGTAACCGAACAAACCACACAACAAAAATATTTGAAGTACAATTAATTTCTCAGAGCCGCTGAATACTTCAAACAGCACTAAGTTAATTTTGCTGTAATTATTTAACAGCCAAACAGCCCTGTGTATCAGAAAAAGGAGTTAATTTATCAGCTATTTCCAAGCAGAACAAAGACTTGCCAGCCTCCAGGTAACAGCCCAAGCTGTTTGGCTCACATGACCCTGGTTGAGCTGTGCACTGCAATTATTGTATACCCAAGCATGGAGATAGAAGAAATCTAAAAACCCCAAGGTATTGTGTATTTGCATCTTAACTGCCAGACATGGGATAATGAAATCAGAAGTTTGGCTAACAGCTCACTTGCACAAGCAAAGGCATCGTCTTCTCCCCTGACACGCTGAAAATTAAGGCAGCAGCCAGAGACCCATCCTAATATCCCCAAAAGCCAGGAACACTCAACTTCTGGGGTGTCATACTTGCAGATCAAGATTCAACTGCCTGGCCAGCCTCACTATTTCACCAAGTGCCAAGCAGCAAGAGTCAATCATTAATGGCTGCCATTGCCCACAGCAGCACTCAAGCCCCTCCACATAGAAAACGGTCACTCCAACCCCATTATTTTACTAAATGGATGTTCTTTCTTTTTTCTTTTTTTTTTTTTTTTCCTTTTTTGCCACAGTGCAGGGCACAGAGGCTTTTCTGCAGCACATGACCAGTAGGTTCCCCCAGAGGCAACAGGAAGGCAAGCGAGTGACCCCGGACTGATGCCTTCTATTTTCACTGGGGTATAAATCCAGCAAGGAAGCGCCTCTGTGATCATTTATTCCAAAAGCCACATCCTAGCGGTGGGGAAGGAGGGCTGGAAAGCACAGGAGCAGCCCAGCGAGGATAGCTGCTGCCCAAAATCGGAGCAGGCTACGGGGACAGCCTGAGATAGAAAAGTACCAAGTGAGGGGCAGAGAGAGGCTTCCTGCAAACCAGAACCTGTGAAACAAGGGATGCCATGCTCTTTCTGCTGGGATTTACCGATTCCAACTGTGGGAAAAGAAAACGTAAGGGAAGCATGAGCAGATGTCCAGCATTTCACCCCTTCCGATTTCAAGGATCAGGAAAAATAAAAAAAAATCACATGCAGAAAAAGTAAACTGTGCACCAAGATCAGAACTGCCTGCGAAGCCCAAGCAGGCAAGTGAAGCCGGGACATGCTGCTTTCACTTCTCATCAAATGTATCATCATCTCAGTTACATAAAGCCGCAAAATATAAACTGAATTGTGAGAATGAGGAGCTGTTGCACCAATACCGCCCAAACATCATAAATTTTGCATCACCGAGGAGGAATTAAAAAAAAAAAAAAAAAGTTACAAAAATTGTCAAGATTTCCTTTTAATGTTTTATTCACAGCAAAGGCTCCCGAGAAGCGCGATGCAGTGAGAGGCGATCCCGGTGCCCCCCCCCCCCCCGGGCACACACACCGGCACAACCTCGTACTAAGGCGAGTGCTGCTCCGATGCCAACGAAAAAGAAATCAAGCCAACGCCGAAAGTTTCCCTCCAGAAACTTAAAAACCCGGGGCTGATCCTGCCGGGAAAAAAAATGCACTTTTTCTGGCTTTAACTTCCAAGCCGCCTGCTTGCTTTCCTCCGTGCGCAAATACGCTTAGACCTGTGTTTACGCTGCGGTGTACGGACACACCTTATAGCTGTAATGTATACGTGGAAGGACAAAAGCTTCCTCGTCTGCCGGCGAAGTTTCGGAGCGCGCTGCCGTCGGGGCGGCAGCGGCACCCGCACAGAAGCCGGCGGCGGGGACACGGCGCCCAAGCGGGGTCTGACAGGGGAAGGGCGGCCTCCGGAGCCCGGGCAGCCGCTACTCGAGCTGGGACACCCGAGCGAGCGCTGCTGCCGCGAAAATGGCAGTGGCTCCGTGGGGGGTTCCGAGGCAGACCCCCAGTCCACAACGCTATCATTTAGAGCAATAATGATAACAATAATAACACTGTTACAAGTAACAGAGGTTGCCACGCCGCTGCCTGGAAGGCGTAGGCTACGCGGATGATCCGCGACTGGCGGTTCCGCGTTCCCTCAAGGGCTTGTCGCCCTCTGGCCGTTGCCGCCGCCGCTCCGCGGGACCCGGACAAACTCCCGCACCCCACGCAGGGGATGGGGAACCCGCTGCCCCGCCGGGCTTGAACAGAAGTTGGCAAGAGGGTGCCGCTCCGCCAGGCCCTCGACCCCCGCTCTCCGCGGAACCGGGCCGCTCACTCACCTGCTTGCGCAGCCGCGGCGGCCCGCGGGGCCCCGGCCGCCGCCGCCAGCACGCAGCAGCTCCACCACAGCAGCCCCCCGGCCGCCGCCGGCATCTCGCCGTCGCTGCCTCAGCGCCGCCGCCTCGTCGCCGTCGCCGCCATCCCCCGCGTAGCCTCCGCGCTGCCGCCGTCGGCTCCCAAAAGTTGCCGCCGCCGAGCCGCCGCCCCCAGCGCCGCCCCTCCGCGGGCGCGCCGCGGCGCTGACGGGGCGGCCGCCGCTGCCGCCGACGGCCGCGGGGCGTTGCGCCGCCAGCACGCGCGGAGCAGAGCAGCGCGGAGCGGCGCGGACCGGCAGGAACGGGAGGAGGAGGAGCAGCGGCGGGACGGAAAGAGGGGGCGGGCAGCGGGCGGGGGCCGGAGCCGCGCGGGACCGCCCCGCGCTGCCGCTCCCCCCACACCCGCCCCACTTTCCGCACTCACTCTCCGCACCTGCAGAGCCTGCGAGCGCGGAAACTTTTCTCTCCCTTCACCCGCCGTCCCGTGTTAGTGCAGCCGGCTCGGTGCCAGGGTTCGTGCCCCGGGGGATCCCAGGGTTTGGGACGCAGGCACACCCTCCCGCAGTCGTCTGGGAGAGGTTAGCCCCCCGCAAACGGCGGCGGCAGAGGCTGTATGAATCCCGGGCCGGGCCGATCTCGGAGGCGGCACCAACACCAGCCGCGGCTGAAACGTGAAAAACGGCAGGTGCTGCGCGAAGCGCTCCCAAGCTCCGCGCTTCTTCGGGCTGACTTCCCCTCACCGCCTGGTCCGGACGGGGACGTGGAACATCACCCTTCTCCCCGGATGCTGCTCCGCACCACCAGCCCCCCCTCGGGGACTGATCGCAGTCCCGCGCCTCCCCAAATGCCGTGCAGAGAGCGCAGCATCCCACGTTGTCCTCTCAGCTCCGGGTGCCAGCGCCTGGTACGTTTCGGGACTGCATGCACGCAGGGACCTAAGAGGTGGAAATGTATATATATATATGGTAGGTGGATTTGCCTCTGAAGCTGATGATGAACAGCAGCCACTGTTCATCCCAGTTAATGTGCAAAGTTGGGGGTCGCAGAGGTGTGGTGACATCTTCCACCAGCACATTAAGTATCTGCCATCTCGATAGCCCCTGCCAGCCTGGTGGCACCTCCTAGGTTCATCTATCTGGGGACAGCAGAGGTGCAAGGGCTCCTGCAAGCACCAGCCAAGCTGCCACAGCATCCCCCTCGCTATCACACATGCTGGCACAGGGGTGAAATGCCTGACATCCTCCCTGACGGGTCCAGGGGACTGGCATCTCATCAAAGATTGTCTCGGCAAAACAGCAACTGAAAATCTCAGCATCTCATCATGGCTCTTAGACAGCAGCTGCCATTTGTCACTCTTTACAAGTTGACTGGCATCCTCAGAGCCTCAGTCAGAGCTGAACTGAACTCTGCAACTGCATGAGAGAAAAACATAGAAGCACCTTCCATTTTCATTTTAGTTCCCTGAAATGTGTGCTCTACGTTTTTGCTGTCACCTCACACTTATCCAGACCTTGTGTAGCTCCTTAAGGTGAAGGAGTTCTCCTTGCTACTTTTTGTCTGGTCTATGCAGTGCTTCTTGGAGCTCTCCTCTTCCCAGCAACCCCAGCAGGTTTCCCCAGCACCCTCGAGCAGATTTAGTGGAGGAGCATAGCAGTGGGCATGTTCCCTCCAGCTGGCTCTGATGGAAGAGTTTTCCCATAGGGACTAACTCAACCTCAGAGGATCAGTCCCAGCCCTTTCCATTAAACTGCCTCTTTTCCAGTGAAAATGGAGGCTCACTTGTCTTTAAAAAAAAAAATAAAAAAAATTCCCCAAATCCAGATGGTATTTCAAGTCAGATTACAGCTCTTTCTTCAAAGATCCAGAAATTTTAGCTGAAAAGAATGAGCTGGGCTTGTGCAGAAAGGAGGACGTAAAGAAGGAGGTTTTATTGTCATTGGTGCTGCATCTTACCACCCTGCCACAGCTCAGCATCTAACAGCAGTGGCCAAGTGGCAGTTTCACCATGCAGCACAGTGGAGAAGAAGGAAAAGGTGGTGGGGAAGCAGAGCCCTGATGTGGAGGGTCTTTAGAAACTTCCTTGGGGTTTTCCATGAGAATGTCACCTGGGTGAGGCCAGGAGTCAGCCCATGCCCTTGCCTGCAGGATTAACAGCAGCACTAATAATCCCTCCTTGCCACCCTTAGGAAAAAAGAGCCTAATTCCTTTCTGTCACAGAAATGGATCCGATGGGAGGCTACAGGACAAAACTCACTCAAATATTGAACTCGAAAAATTTTGCTCTATCTGCCTTTCAGTAAACAGTGACTAATTGCTCTGGCTGAAGCTGCTGTACCTTCAAGATTGGAAGGTGCAGATGGAGCAACAATGGTGAAGGCTCCTTACCTAATGTTGGCTGTACATTAATCACAAATATTTGCTATGCAAATCTGCTCATACAAAGCCATTATTGCTGTTCCCATACTGACCTCATGTTTATTTATTACATGAGCTCTTTATCTGAACCTTGTCTGGTCTCTCTTCCCATATAAGCATATTAGCGTGTGGCTTCCAAAGGCACCCAGCTGAGAAATTGTAGATTTATTCATGGCATGGAGGGACGGCACACACCACACTGCAATGCAGAGCCGAGACTCTTGGCTCTTATGCCAGTGGCTCTTCATGCAAAACATTATCACCTTGAGCTCTTTTGCTGGGATGAAGGAGACTTCCTAACAGCACAGGGCCATGACACTGGGTTTGCTCTGACTCTGCAGTGTTAGCCGATGGTTAATGGAGACTGTCAGCCTGAGAAGCCTTGCAATAAAACTCTGGGCTTTTTAGGGCTCGCTTAGTAAAGTAAAATTGTATGCAGTTCTTTGTCCTTGGCTTTGCCACCTTTGCCTACCTCTGGGGCGGCAAGTTGTAAAATGGTTTAACTCTGAGATCAAATAAGATGCAAGAGTGTTGATGAAAGGGGCAGCATTTTGGTGGCTGGAGTGCTGTCTGTCTTTAAGCACCAAATATTCTCTTGCCACAGGCATTTTCTCCATGTGATTTAATGTTGAGCAACAGTGGCATCCGGTGGGCAGAGGGTTTCCTCCTGGACAGCCAGTGGCAGCTCTCCTGGTTTTGCCCTGTGGTCTCTCTAAATTATCATTAAACACCATTTCTAAAATCATGTGGATTTAGGATTCTTGTTTCTCTTTCTTTCTTCAGTTTGGCTGCACAGCAGGCAGAGCCATGGGCTGACTTTCACAGTACCACAGTTTTCTTTTAAACATGCTAGATTATGCTCCACTGTATCATCTAGAGGCAGGCAGGATTTCTGAAATCAGCCACCCCTCTGAGCCAATCAATTCTGTTCTGCCTGGCCCCTGCATGGCCAATACTGCAGCAAGTTTCCATCCCTCTCCCAGCTGTGGTGGGAGGCTCCCCATTGGTGCCTACCTTGAACCAAACCCTCCTCTCTGATCTCTCATGGGCCCCCCTCCATATCTACAAACATTATTGGTGCTCTTCTATCAGAATAGCCCTCAGAGCCTGAATCATATAAATTCCCACAGTTGTATCCCCTGTCCCTCTGCTTCCATCTGCATCCCTCACTCTCTGCATCTCTTGCTGCTTGCTCTTTGGCTGTCTGCTGATTTCAGCTCTTCCCAATGTAGTATGATTTTCCAATGTAATTAACATGTTTCCCACTGTTTCCAAATCATTAATAAAGCCAGCAATGAAAAGAGAAGGCCTGATGATCAACCCAGCAGTGCCCTGCTGTGTACTTTCCCCTGCCCAAATCACCCCTCTTCAGCATCACCTTTTGTCAGAATCTCAGCTGACTTTCCATACATCTGACAAACACTCAATTTGAAGCATTTCTTTCCTCTCAAGTATTTTTCTTTTATGGTGGGGCTGTAGCTTTTGTTAATTGTTCATGAAATTACTTTTTTTTTTTTTTTCTGAAGTAATATTTTTCTTGAGAGGTTGAATTAAAAAGGGGACATAAATGACTAATGGTAATTAATAAAAATGAAGAAGTAATTGAGCAATATCTTTAACTGTATATGCCTAGAGTCAAAATCCTAAATCCCCATTTTGGTTAGAGCAGTTTAGTTTTTTTAATTTTCTCCCTCAAAGGAACAGCTATTCCCATAACCATCTCAGTAAGGCAGGGCACAAATAGAAGGACAGGGAACATTCTGAGTGGCAGAATGACCCTCCAAAAAGCTCAGAAAGCTGGGGGTTGGGAGAACCTGCTGGACCACACTGGCAGCAGACAGCTTGTTGCAGCCCTCCTTCCTTCTCCAAGAGGAGAAGGATCACCTGTGTCAGGACAAGTGGGGATCTGGGGAGATGGTGAACATCTTGGTCCTCTTGAAAAACATTTTAACCCATGAAGAGGCCTGTCACTTCCACAGGACTTCTAGAAAGGGATTAGACATTTAAAGGCAAGGCAGTTACATGAAAAAAAATAAAAATAGAAGCAATAAAAGTCTTTTTGTCATTCAGAGTATAAATCAGCCTTTTACTGCATCCCTTTGCAGGGAGTGCAGCCACAAACGTCTAAGTCAGGGATTTTTATATCTAGTTGTGAAATACCTGGGAGAGAGCACTGCAAGGTAGCAGGCACAGGACCATTCTCTTGAGTCAGCACTGCTGATCCAGGGATACCACAGCATCCCAGTAGCTTTGGGACAGAGGCTGAGTGGGGTGGTATGGGGTCAAATGTATGATCCACGTAATGTGGAGTGGATCTTGCATATGCATGGAGCTTCACCCTATTCCCCTCTCTGGATGATAATTCATTACCAGTGTTTTCCCTTTGCTATTGTGGACTAGTAGAAACTTAGATCTAACCTCCAGATCTAAACTTAAGCTCAAAAAAAAGGTTACTTTCTAGAAAGTTGTGCAGCTGCCCTAACCAAATGAGTGCCTGGCTAATTGCCATCCATGTGAAATTGAGTTTGTAGTTTTTGTGGAGTCAAACATGGTTGCCTCCTCTCCTTCCCTAGCTCTTTGGCTATGCTCCCAGTCACTGATGAGAATTTGATATGAAGAAAATACTGCATCCTGCACCCCCAAATGTGCTTTCCAAATCTCCTGGTTTACTTACACACTGGATGGTGCAGAGGCAGGAGGGCTGCATAAGCTGCAACATAGCAGAGCAAAAAATGGTGTGGTGGGCTAAACCTCAGTAGGCACTTCGAGAGCATAAAGCACTTCCAAAGATGTCACGCCGAGCAGTTTTGAATCCTATGCATTACTGTTTTCACTGGTTCTTGCAATATCAAGTGGGAAAGATCTGGCCAAGCTGGCACACATAGAACAAACTCCATGTTTGTCCTGCCCATTGGGCTGGAGGGGGATATATACATCACACTCAGAAATTGTTTATCTGAAAACATGGGAGAACTTGTGCTTTGCACAGCAGCATCTTGTGTCATTTAACAAAACAAAAGTGTGTCAGCTGTGGTGACAGAGATGCTCCTTGTCATCTGTGATGAACAAGAAGCCCTGGTCATTAGCAACACGTGCTGGGGTGCATGAAGCTGGACGCAAACATCTCTTCATGGAGTGGGGTCAGCAGAGAGTAGCAGCAGCCTGAAACAAAGAGAAACACGTGGAATGAAATACTCAGATACTCCCTTGTTTACAAGCCCAGCCTTACTTAATACATGATGAGCAACCAAAACCTGTACAAGAAGGTTTGTGCAAGAAACTGGCTTCTTACCTCCAGGCAGCTCCAGTCCCTTGGAAATGCCAGCTAGACCCCCTCAAACTGATATCAAGACAGTTACTTATGAAGGTTATTTTCATAGGTGCAGGCTCTTTTCCCTTTACACATGGGCAAGCAGGACAGTAAATGCAGAATCTATACACACACTCCCACATAAACAGCATTTTAAAAGTACATTGTTGATAACAGGTAACTCCTCTGGAGAGGAGTGGCACAGAGGCATCCCCACGTTCTCTATCTCCTGCAGAGAAGATGCTCAGCCGCTTGGCTGAGACCCCCAGCTCCCCATTTAGAGAAGTGAAACCTACAATGGGAACAGTGTGGAGCTCAGCTGTGTTTTCAAGACTTCAGAGATGATCTCATAACCCTGGTGGCAGAACAGAACAGAGCTCCAAGTGGGCTGAGAAATGTGAGCTCAGCCATTCACCAGGGTCAATCAATACTGCATCAACAGTGGGCCCATTGTAGGGTGGTGCAATGCACTAGTGGGTGTTTTTTGGTTTTTGTTTGTTTGGTTTTTTGTTTGTGTTGGTGGTTGTTTTTTTCTTTTAGAATTATTGTTTGGGGAGTACGAAAAAATCCCCTGGAGCACAAAAAAGAAAAATGGAAATCTGAAAGAGGCCAGCCAATTAGATCATAGAAAACACGAGGTTATAAACATGAAATTTCAGAAGTAAGAGGAACATAGACTTCATAACTGCATTTTCTGCAATTAAGGACTGATCTCACAAAAACATTTAGACTATACCTGGTTTTTAGAGGTGTTTATGTCTCATGCACAGAGAAAGTATTTAAGTATACTCTCAGATTAAGGAGACCTAACCAGATCTATGAGGTCTTCTCTGAACTGGGGCATCATATTTCTTGTTCAGGGTTTTAAATTTTTTTGTTTTGGTTTGGTTTTTGTGGTCCTCCTGTATATATCTGTCTCCTTGGTAACCTGCCTTCCCATGAGCCTCACTTATATCTCACAGCTCCTTCTCTTAAACACTGTGGTTCTCAGCACAATAGAAGATGTTTGTGTTGTTTTTTTTTTTCCCTTGTTCACATGCAAAAAGGTGGGTCTGTGTTTTCCTCCTACCAGACTTATATGATGTCCAGTTACAGCATCCTCTTGTCTAGACCTCTCTCAATCAACCTTTCTTCCCCACCTCTGCCCTACCTTACTCCTGACCCTATGGTGGGTCTTACATCAGCAGTGAACTCCTTACAGCTCAGTGATTTCCTGCCATGTTTCACATCTTCCCTCCTTTTACAAGGGCCTCTTCCCAAGAGGCATTGAACAGACTGCAGTAAGGACAATATAGAAGTCACCTGCCTGAGACCAGGAATTTCTTCTTGTAGGTGGTGAATCATACTTCAGTCCAGTCCTGATACACCACTTCTCAAGCCATATGATGCAAGCATATCAACACATTAATAACAATTGTGTTTGCTCATGGGGGGCTCAATTTTGAAAGCTGACTAAAGAAGACACAAGCTGTGGTTCAGTGTTTTGCAAGCCTGGTGCTTTAGACTGACAATAATGGTATTGGGATTTCTCCTGCTGGGGTCAAAGAACCCCACTGCTTTCAACACATCCAGAGTTGCAGATGGAAAATTTTAAGGGGGACTAAAGAATATCCACCCCTTCCCCAAGACACTTCTGAAGCTCCCAGTCATGATTATTTGTGAAGCAGTTTCTGATACCTTGGTTTTTTTTGTATAAAAGTTATCCTATGAAAAATTCAGTTCTACAGCACAGAAAGTCTATAAATAATAGACATACCAGCTCACCTGCCTCTTTACATTTCTATAGACAATGCAAGCTCTATTTATAAGAAAATAGAGAAAATCAATGCCACTATGTTATCAGCACAGATCCCCTGTCTGGCAGAATTAGCTGGATGGTCCCATTTGCCCAATAATTAATTGTTACTATAACCATCCCAACAAGAAGAGTTTCCCTTTGTGGTAAAGGAGAATGGCACTCCCCAGACCTCAAGAGCTTTATTGGCTCCAAATATCTTACAAATAGAGCTGAATACTCAAAATTTCTATTTAAAAAATCACTGTTGTTTCAGTTTTGGTCATTAATGTGCCCAGGACGAGATGTTTGGTTTCTTTGAGGGGACCAGAACTTTTGCTTATAATCCACTGAGAACAGGCTGATACTGAGTTTATTTGTAGGAGTGGCTGCATCAGTCAGCTCCTTTTGGGCTGCTGTTCCTGTGTTAAATAGTTCTATTAATTCTTAATTTTCCATATAGTTGTAAGAGTCATGACGCTGCCAATGTGAGTGGAAGCACTCAGTAACTCAGCAAACTGCCCAAAAGAGGATTTTAAACCTGGCTCATTTTAAATTTAGCAGTTGAAATTGTTTGTCCTCATCAACACGGCAAAAGTAGAGGCAATGGGGCTGTGCTGACTGCTGCTGAGGTGGTACTTTGAGCTGCGGGCACTGCTTGGCAGGCAGCTCACGTGCGGGTGCACCCCAGTGACTATAGCCCACCAGGAGCCGCGACACAAAGCTGAGCAGAAGTTCAGGGAGCTGCTGCCAAGGCAAGGGCAGGCAAGGGCAAAACTTCTGCTGGCAGCCCACGAGCAGGCAGCAGGCCAGTGGATCACCTTGTCGGAGGCAGCTGTGCAAATTGCTACCAAAATTTTCTCTTTTTTTGCCTTTATTTTTTCTTTCCCTTTTTCCTGGAAACCAGCCATTTGTGAGGTGAATGCTCTCTTCTTGCACTGCTTTTTCTTTGTTTATTTTTGTTTTTATAAAAATACACACTAGAAAAATAAAGTTTAAGCAAGTACTAGGTACTACATAAATATTTTTCTTCAATTTTAAAATTAATTTCCACATTTATTTTTAACTTCTGTTAGTGCTTCTCTGCATATTTTGCAGTCATGAAAAACAAAGACTAAAAAAAAAGGACACCACTTAAAGTTATGACATAGGTCCCACCAACAATACCAAAAAGGAGAATAGATTTTGCATAAATGGCCGCAGGGATTAATTCTGCTTTTTGGGGGTGGGCGGGGCTTATTCTGTGTGCAGAGGGTCTGGCACATTCCTCAGAGAGGATGTCATCATTGATGAGAAGGAGAGGCATAGAAGTCACATTCCCTTCACATTTCTCAACAACATCTCAGCTCATAGAAGTGCTTCCTCCAGGTTAAAGTAACAATACTGGTGTAGGAAGAACACTCACAGAAAGAAACAAACTACCCCAAAACACCTCATCCTTATTTGGAGTGACCCTCACAGGAAGGGGAAGCCCTTGCCTTTCAACTCACCAAACCCTCCAGCCTCCCATACCATCCTCTTAATTTCCCAATCAGCCTGCTTTGATTACACAGAGGTGACCTGAGCTTGGATCTTGCCCTTCTAGCCATGATACAAAAGCACTTTATCACCTACCAGCTTCTGTACAGTTTTTCGGAGCTCATTTGTATGGTTTCCCTTTTCTGCCACAAAAACCTGCCACAAAATACAACCATCCCTGAAAGCTGGGAATCATGCTCTTCCCTCCTAAGGTTTAAATTAAAGCTTAATGAAGACTCAGAAGTTAAGATTAAATGTTCAGCCCCTGGCTAATTATATTTGTAAGTTTTGGTTCATTTGGCAAGCTTCCGAGTCAAAAAAAAGGAAACCAACCAACCAAAACCAAAACCTAAAACAATCCCCAAACAATATTAACACAAATGAGAACACAGTGAATCCTACCTGGAAACAGCATAAGAAATCCCCATGAAGCTCTGGTATACTTTCAGCCAGCCTCCTTGTATTGCCAAATTGTCTCATTTCCTGGGGGGGGAGGTGGGGGTTCCACAGAAACTCATATTTACTACCTTTGTGATTTAAAAATAGTGCCATATTTACTATCTTTGTTTTTTAAAAATAGAGAAATATCTGAAATATTTGTGCTTATCTGTTCTGGAAGCTCTCGCATGCATAGAGCTATGCTTCTATTCCACACCTCTACATGGATGAAGATCTGAAGTACGGATCCCCTATTATGCATCATTTCTCAAGAATTACATTTAAAGAATCATGTTAAGCTGATGTTTGGCTTCCGCTTAGGTCTTTCATTACAATGCCAGCCATTGGCTGGATCAAGTTTTCATTTTTATAATATTTTTCCTCCCTGTAGCATGTCTTGTAAACAGCCAGCTTATTTATGAATGAGATGGAAAAGCCAGTGAATCTCTGGTGGTATTAAGGAGGAAATAGCTGTGGTTACTACCTCATACAATGCACTCGATAAATTTGAATAATCTGATTTTTTATTGTAGCAGTCTTTAAAATAAAGAGCTACACTTTCCTTGTTTAAAAAAACAAAACAAAAACAAAAAAACAAACCACAACAAAACAAAAACACAGAGAAAAATTCTAATAATTTAGCCTGAACCACAGGGAGAAATGAAAACCTGTTTGGATATAGTGACTCGCTGGATTATTGAAAACAACTATGAGGCTGCAACTGCTTAGACTTGCCGATATATCTTTTTCCTCTGTTTTTAATAATGGCCACTGTAGAGCTTTTATGAAAAATGAACTTTCCTTCTTTTTCCATGAACAAATATATTTATGTGTAATGGAAAAGCAAAGCTAAAATGATGATGTCTTTAACACAGCTGAAGTCTACCAAGCATGGATTTTTAAATATAAATTAAAGAAATCTGCCCATCTCAATTCTCATGATTCATCCACTAGAAGGTTTTTTGGCTTTTGAAGGTTGGCTGGTCTGTTTTTTCTGTTCCATTATGAATAAACCTCCCTCAAAAATGAAACAGAATGTAATAGTCAGCTATCTAGTTTGTTTCTTTTTACTCCCCCTCCCCCCTCCCCCATTCTTTTTTAATGTGCATCTACATTTAACTACTAGAAAAATAACCCCCTTGCCAAGAGGGTTTTCCATCTTAACTGATAACAGCTCTCTGTTAGATGGTCTGAGCATCTCGTCTCTCTGTAGGTATGCAGAAACACAGCTATGTCAACCCACCTCTGCCACTGTTACCGACACCAAAAGACATTTAAATAAACGAGTGATTAGTAATGGGATTCAGAAGGAGATTGTATGTTTTGATGGTGCTTGACACACTGACAAGCAGGTGAAAAATATTGCCCTGTAAACATAGTTGTCTGTGTAGATAGAGAGATACATTATGGAAAGGTATTAATCACTGTAAAACCCAAGACACCAAAAAAGATGGATTTCAGTACAAATGGAGTGTCATTAAACTAACCCACAGCCTTAAAGATAAATGTTACATATTAGATTCTTTTGATCTCCATGCTTAACAAAGCCACAAGCAAGTACTATCTCTGATGCCTGAGGTGCCCAGGGAGTTTTTAGTTTGAATAGTGAATCAAAAAACTGGGTTGCTTATGTAGAGGTGTGGCTGACTGCTCAGGAGCATGTGGGGTGTTGTGAGGCATTGTGGTCATCTCGGCTGGGGCACTTGTCCGCTCATGAGCCACAGTGATGTTCAGCTGATAAAGCCACCCTCCAGCTCTCGGTGTTGCATAAATGCTGCTGTGTAGCCTGAGTGCTTTATCAAAAAATAAATGGCCTTAATTTACGTGTTTTAATCCCTTGAAATGCAAAATTTAATTTCGCAACAGGGAGTGTGTTGCAGCTACTCTGCTCCCTGTTGAAAAAGTACTATGGTTTGACACCACAACATACATTCAAAACGCTCCCTGAGACCATCGGGGATGCTGCTGCCTGCAACATCCTCCTCCTGCGATACAAGAGTGCCCTCTCATGGCTCTTCTACTGCTGAAACACATTTCTGGAGGCACACGGGCAACCTCGGCCTAAAATGTTGGGGTTATATCCCCTAGGGCTCTGGCGTTGCTGGGGATGCACCCCTTTTATATGGGGGCATAGAGCCGCAGGGATCAGCTCCCCAGGGTGAGATGGAAGGATCTGATTCCTGTTCTGCAGCAGCTCCTCACCACTTACAGGGAGTGATGAAACCAAAGGGAGAGCAAAGCCAACACCTGCAAGACCACCTTCTCACCAGGTTTACTCCCATGCAAAAAAACCCCAATCCATAAGCACACATCACCTCACAGACTGCTGCCAACATCTGTTCTTGCTTTGTGTGGCACAGTCAAACTGGAGACGGTTTTCCTTCTTGACATAGAAAAACTTTTCCTTGATAACATAAAGCTGTCATTAAGTCCAGGTAAAGTAGACATTCACCCAGACCAGGTGTCCTTAATGGGTGACAAGGGAGCAGGATTTGCTACTGCAGATGCCTGGGAAAGCTGAGCTGGGTGCTGCCCCAGGTCCCTAAAGGGTTACTCAGAATGTGTGGGCAGTGGATGCAACTGTGATGGAGGGAAAAAAAAAAATGCAGTACAGTCTTCTAGCCCCTTCACCCTGGCACCAAGAAGGCATAAGAGGCTCCTGTGGTGTTGTCCATCCTGTTGCCCAGCCTCTCTCCAACACTGACCATGGGGTGCAACTCCTACTTTGGCTGTGCCAGTGAGGGCTGGGAGATTGCCTTTCTGCTCAGTTTTGTTCCCACCATCTTGTGCACATTATTTTGGCCCAAACATATCAATCATGCCCTTTGCAATGGTGCATTTTCCATTTACATGTGCTGGAAATCACATGATTGCATCTCCAGCAGGTAGCTGTGCCCCTCTAAGGTCCAGTCCTACAGCTCTCCTCTCTATAAGCAATTCCTGGAATCACTTTTCAAGGAAATAACTCCCTGGGCACCTCAGGCACTTACCAAAAAAAAAAAAAAAAAAAAAAGTGCAATACGCTATTAAAAATTGACCATATAGCATCTCCGTCACACAGCTCAGACTCCTGATCTGGAAGTAAAAGAGGAAAGTGTGAGCTGCACTTGGATATTCTCAGCCTAACTGCAAGTAGTCCACAAGAATGTTTCAGTTCCTCTGTTTTTCTTCCTGATTTTCAAGACTCAAGGTGAAACTTTCAGCCTCAACTTTTACCTTCAAATTGCAGTTTTGTGGCCTCTGGCTTCATGCTCCTCTGCTCGTCAGCCACTGTCAGTTATTCTCAATGGTGGCTCCAACTGGATGGTACTTAAACCATTATCTCAACAGAGCATCAACAGAGCTTGCCAGAGCAGGAAAAATTACTGGCAGAGTTTTGCCAGGAGACTGACCTTTTGGGACTTTTTCCTGATAAGAAAATTAATGGCTAGTGAAGAAGTCAAAAGGTGTTTCTGCACAGGTCAGAGTTTTGCTCAGTGTTATTTGCAGTGCACTACTGTGTGATGCTCTGGCAATGGAGAAAGAACAGATTTTGGACTAAACTCTGTGCAATAAATAGTCCGTTACTGAATATGTACTTCACAAATTAGTCATTGACATAAGATAATTATGTAATCTCGAGCCAAGAGGCTAGAAACTGTTTCATAAAGGTAGATAATCTTGACTCTGATGGCTGCAGAGTTGTCCTGCTCTTGTTTCTTCCAACAAAACCTATTTTACAGGTGCAATTATTCAGTGGCTGGGCTTAACCCAATGCTCTGAAGGATGAAGGTAAGGTAATCAACTGTATTTATCTCAGCGTTTATTTTGCAATGCTCTGGGACTATAAATACAAGATAAAATATTATCACAGGAGGCCAATATTTAACAAGGTATCAGCCAAAGAGAGAGGACTGGGAATGCTATGCTAAGACTGGGACTGTTGAGGAGCCGCAGGCAAGAAGCCAATATCATACATGTCAAGGTTAATAATAAGTAACTTCATTACCAAAATGTGCCATATCTCTGGCTGCCATTGTCATTCCCAGCACCATAGGGATTTCCCTTCTCCTGAGGGCTGGAAAAAAAGGCAGCCCTTCTCCTCCTTTTCACACTATCCTTTCCCCCAGGGTCTGATCCAGAGGCCATGGCTCCTGCTAATAAGAGGTCTCAAGTCTGGTGAGAAGATGTGCACTACCTGCAGGCTGGGATGCAGCTAGTCTGGGACAAACCTGTGCTTCCTTACTGCAGAATTTCAGAGGATTTGTTTTCAGGCACCAAATTCCCTTTTGCCATTAAAAAAAAAAAAAAAAAAAAAAAAAAAGGTTGAAAAGCAGCATCCCAAGGGATGTTTTGTTTCCTGGCCTCTGCTGACATGTAGGCACTGCTGCCCCCTCAAACAAGCCCTCCTTATTAGTCATAGAATCATAGAATGTTTAGGGTTGGAAGGGACCTCCGAAGGTCCTCTAGTCCAGCCCCCCTGCAGTGAGCAAGGACACCCTCAACTAGACGAGGCTGCGCAGAGCCTTGTCCAACCTCACCTTTAATATTTCCAGGGATGGGGCCTCAACCACCTCCCTGGTTGAGGCCCCTATTTCATTGTTGAAATTGAGCCTATTTCACTGTTCTACCACCCTCAAGGTAAAGAGCTTCTTCCTGATATCCAGTTTAAATGTACTCTAATTTAAACCCATTACCCCTTGTCCTTTCACTAGAGGCCCTTGTAAACAGCCCCTCTCCAGCCTTCCTGTAGGCCCCCTTCAGGTACTGGAAGGTGGCTATAAGGTCTCCCCAGAGCCTTCTCTTCTCCAGGCTGAACAACCCCAGCTCCTTCAGCCTGTCCTCATAGGAGAGGTGTTTCAGCCCTCTGATCATCTTTGTTGCCCTCCTCTGGACCCACTCCATCAGGTCCATGTCTTTCCTATGTTGAGGGCTCCAGAACTGGATGCAATACTCCAGGTGAGGTCTGACCAGAGCAGAGTAGAGGGGCAGAATCACCTCTCTCAGTCTGCTGGCCACACTTCTCTTGCTGCAGCCCACAATACAATTGGCCTTCTTGGCTGCAATTGCACACTGCTGGCTCATGTCCACCTTCTCATCCACAAATTTATGACACAACAATCATCCTGGTGAATACATTAAGTTAAAAATTGTATTGGAATGTGTATCTTTACATTTCTCTGCCTGCATCTCACATTGGATGATTAAGTTCTATGAAAGGTCTGTTATCATTGTAAAAGCACAGATTTGAGACTTTGTCTAAATTCAGTGCCTGCATTTCAGACAGCGTTTCTCTGTGCTTCACCTCCCTACCTGTAAAATGAAGAAGGTAATACTGTTTTGATTTGGTCTTTTTTTTTTAGTCAAATTTTTGCACATTGATTTACAATATAAGGTCTTTTGGCCAAAGTTGATATCTTATTATAAGTAAGCGCAGCAGTTAATATCTGTTTTGGTTAGAGCTCCCACATGTTTCTGTAATAAAAATAATCCTAAATAAAAAAAAAATCCCATAAGATGATGTGACTGAGGATCTTACATCAGGGTTCAGAATGGTTTGGTAATTTGTGAGCTTTAGTTTCACTGAATGCCGTAGTACTTTTTTTTTTTTATTTCTGAAGTACATATACTTCAGAATTTGTAATGTAATTTGAGTAGTTAAATATATCAATAAATAACTAGGGGAATTTTTGAACACAGTTACCTTATTTACCTAAAATCCACAGGCTTAAATCTACATGTAAAAAAAGTGGTATTCAATATTGCCTATTTAAAAGTTTAATTAGTGGTAGGAAATGTTGATGGAAATAAGATTTTTATTTTTTTTTCTGAAAGGCTATTAATAGAGAAGAGGAGTTACTTGAGCAGGAAAAGAGTGAGTTTCCTCTACTGCAAACTATAATTGCAAGCAAACAACCCTTTGAGAAACTTTGGATAACAGCATATAATTTTCATACCAAGTCTGAGGAATGGATGAATGGTGAGACTTTAGTGTTCATTTGATGAAACATGTCATTTTCAGTTAGTTGAGTAGAAGCTGAGAGGCTTGATTAGTTGTGAGAAAATAATTTTGAGGAAATAAATGCTGTTGAGCAGTGTAAAATACAGTTGTTGACTTGGATTTTGCATTAAGATAATTTTTTGTTACACAGTGGATTTCCAGTTAAAGGAGGATGATTATAAATGCCTGTAAATAAACCACCCTGGAAACCTCCTTATGCTGATGTGCCTGCTGTGCTTCTTTTTATACTGTTGTATTCAGAACCTTTCCAGAAATTGAACGCTGAAGAAATTATGGAAGAAATTGGAAATATGTGGACCACTATGTACAAACTCAGTAGTAGTTTTCCAGATTTGTCTGCACCTAAACGTGTAGCAAAAAGTATGACATTTAAGATTGATAAATTCAAACATCATCTTCCTGTCTTGTCAGTTGTCTGCAATCATGGAATGAAGGAGAGACATTGGGAGCAGGTACTTTAAACTCTTTAACTATGTGATAGATTATTCTACCACAGAAACTGACAGTTAACATATGTTCCATATTGTGAAATACAGTAATAGTTTGTATTTCACAGTTAAGAGATCCTTTATGCTGTCACATGATAGATCCAGTTTTGAAATTTTAATGGTACAGGCAGGAGGTTCTTTGAATTAATAATTTATGGCAGAAAAGCAAATTAGAGGGTTGTGTTAATTCTACTTTTGCATTTTTTTCTTGCTGTTACAAACACATCTTGATAATAAATTTTATTTATTTTTCAGATCAGTGAAATTGTAGGATGTGAGATCAAACCTGATGAAACTACTACTCTTAAAAACATACTGGATTTTGGACTCTCAAAATATATTGATCAGTGAGAAGCTTACTCAGTTCTCATTTTCTTTTTACTTTTCCTTATTTCCTTTTTTTTTTTTTTTTTTTTTTTTTTTTTAAGACAATCACTGTATTCCACATATCAGAGGCCAAGTATGTCAGATACAAAAGTTTGGGTTATTTGTGTGTTGTGAGAACATGCTGTAAAATCAACTTTGTCTTATCAAGCTATGGGTAGAAAAATCTGTTTTTCTTGTAGCACAGAGGCATCAAAAATCAGAATTTAAAATTCTAAAATGCTAAATATGCACATTCAGAATTTCCTGTGTATTTATCTCCAGATTAATATTATCTCTACACCATTTACTTTAAGATTAATATTCTAACCTAATATTAACATCTAGTGCAAAAAAAATCCATGTAATTAGTCTATTATATTAACAAACTCACATGAAAAGTAGTCTGATATGCAACTCTTACCTACAACTTCTTTTTTTTGCTCTTCATCTGTGTTGCAAAAACACTTCTAAAATGCATTTCGTTTCAATTTAGGCTGGAACCTATTGGAGAAAATGCAACTAAGGAGTATTCCTTGGAGAAATCACTTGAGAAAATGGAATCCGAGTGGGTCAACGTGCAGTTCAGTCTGGTGAAGTACAGGGATACTGTGAGTTAACACCAAATCAGTATCTAGATTGTTGAAAATAATTACTTTGATTCTGAATACCAATTGAGAATTATTAGAGGGAAGTTAGCTATGACTGTAGCATGATGCAAAGTGGTAACATATCCCAGAGCCTGGGATATTCACAGATTCACAGATATTAGGGGTTGGAAGGGACCTAGAAGATCATCTAGTCCAACCCCCCTGCCAGAGCAGGA